>JBCFYV010000003.1:11789204-11850297 GCA_039000515.1 Timema cristinae
ATTATTATTAAAAATGAGAGACTTTCTTATTATAACATGATATCCTACAAAATAAAAGTATTCAACATTTTAAATCTATATTTCCATTTTATCCTAATTAAAACACATATTGGATAAAGCATTATTAGAGATCTCAAACTTATTCTTACTGGTATTGAAAAAAAGAATCTTATCTTAATACTATGACTCAATTATTCGATTCTTATTTCTCAATTAAAGTATTGGCAACAAGCAAAACGACAAAATTTAAGAATGGGTTATTAAATTGCTGCTATATTTTGGTTTGTTTAATGACCCTCTTTGGTGAATTTAAAAGACTTATGTCTACAACAAATAGTTTATTATATATTTTTTTAAATATTTACAATATATTTAACCTAGTGAGGCTTTATTTATGGGTAAAAATAAATGCTCACTATTGTAATTTCTAGTTATTTAATTAATTATGTATAATATGCTTTAATATTTGGTAAAATGGATATTCTTCTAAGGTTAAAATTAAAAATGAATGTTTTTTTATTATTATTTTAATTTTTAGGTTTTTTTTTAGGGGGGGGGGGTCTGCAATGAAGTTGAATAAATATGTTTTATATGACATTGGATGCTTGGAAAAATAATTAAATAAGAAATGTTGTAGAATAAAAATCATGAATTGAAAAATCATGGTTGAACTTAAGAATCAGAATCGAGAAAAAGAGATATAACATCTCTAGTAATAATATCTTAAGCACAGTCAACATAATTGATGTATTATTATGTATTGTAGGTTGAAATTAAGTTGCATTTACATATTATTTGATCTATCAAAACCATAACTAAGAATTTAAAGCTTACATTTTCTAAAATTGCATTGAATAAAATAACACTATCTAAAATTTAGCACATTTCCAACTGCCAACATATAAAAAGAAAATAGCAAGTAGATCTCATCTTAATCATGATGCATTAATGGAAATTGCACAATTTTTTCTTGGGATATGAAACTGTTGTCAATGTTTCATAGGTACGATGAGATTTGTACCAAAAACTAGTTTCACACAATTGAAAAATTATATTCTACAAAGTTTAGCTAAAAGCTAGCATGGCACTGCTAACTACTAAAGAATTATTTGGCTTTGTTTGTATGTTTATTGCTTTGAATCATTCATAAAAAACATATAAGATGGCTAATGCAAGATAAGGTCAGCAGTTTGTAAATGCTAACGGGACATATAGAGAATATCTCACGTGCTATACAGATGAAATTGTATCACCCCTTTTTATTAAATGATAAGAGGAGTTTCTTTAAATTACATGTGAACTTTAAACAAACCTATTTCACACATCAAGTGAGCCATTCCGTGTACAATTAACACCATATGTTGGTTTCGAACAAAAAGTTAGTTCAAAAGTCTTGTTTTAAAAATCCAGCCCATTTTATCGTGGGAAGACTACCCAGTCCAGTTGGCAGTGTGTTAACGTGATACTTTTAGGCATTAAAAAAAAGCATTTTCTAAACATTCAAATCGAGACATTTTTAAACAAAAGAACAATTTTCCTTTCTTTGAAAGGTGTACCACATTATTCCTTCAAAACACACTTAGAACATTAAAACTATAACTACAATTAGTGCTCTAGATCGTACTACATAACAGCAAAGTCAACATCACAAAGTTTTATAGGATAAATTATCACACACATGAAAAAAAGAACGATGACTTGTGTGTGATAGAGAAATAGAGATGGAGGCAGTCAGACAGTAGAGAAAGAGGAGAGACACACAAAGAGAGAACAGATGATTACACAAATCTGTACACATTTCATGACTTAGCTACTCTATGTAGTGATAAGAAGTCAAAATAATTGACTAAAGTGATAAGTTAGCACTTTTGCAATGTGACACTCAAATGTGATATTGATGAAGAAACTACATTACACAGGACCATACTGAGAGAGAGAGAGAGAGAGAGAGAGAGAGAGAGAGTAGGAGAGAAGAGAGGAGTAATTGAGAAGGGGTTCAACCCCACTCTCTCACCTTCCCCGAAAATATTGTTAGTAATTAATTCAATATTCATCGTCAATGCCTAGGCAAGAAGCTTATTGGTCACTATAACATTCATGGCACTCACAGCCCTGTGTTTAAAATTATAAAATTGCTCAGAAAGGATTCAATGTTAAAAGAATTTGTTGTGAGCTCCTGTAGTTTACCACAGTCCTGGCACAGAATGAGGAGGAATCCTTACAAGCTTCAGACTTGCTTTATCTGTCCCATGGTACAGCAGGTGGAAGCACTAGGGGTGGATAACTAACACATTTTGCGTCTAATACGCAATTAAAAATAAAAGGCAGTATAAAAAACTAAAGTGACTAATGTATATTTACTTAGAGCTGTGAGACAACACATGTTCATTTTTCCAAAGTGTTCTTCAGAAAGAGCACATGCAAATGTTTCAACAGCATTAGTTTAACAAAAAACATACCTCAAATTTGGTACTTATGAAAAGTCTTGTGATGCAAATGACAAAAAAAAAAAAATCATTGATGTTACTACATACAAGTATTTTACAATATATTCAATCTTGTAACCATATACATTAAATACATGTTGATTTTTTTAAACTATTAAAAATCTTTTTTATTATAAGATTCTATTTTTTATATGTTTAATTTGAGATAAATTTCAATGCATCTAGCTATGTTAATCTAGTATTTACCTCACAGCTAAAATAAATATATTTGATCAAAGACTACATCACTAATGAATATACATACAGTGAGCTACCATCTGCCCTCCTTCATCTAACTTAAAAGTGTCATTTAAGTACAATATTGAGATTTAAATTTACAAGTGAATATCTATACTTTGCTTGCTGAGACTATCGAAACAAACTAGCAATTTTTATAATATTTCAGCATATGCTAAAGCTTCATTATAATATATGTAATAATTAGAACAATTTAAAAGTGTATTTAATAAGGCGTTAATTTGTTATTCTGTGCCATTACTAAAAAAATAAATATATCGTACAAACTATATTTTTTAAATGTATAAGTAGAAAGTTCAATATTTGCTCAAAGAAAATGAGCACTTTAAAGTTTACAAAATTAACAGTATAGATCATTCATCCACTAAAAAATAAAGTAAAATAAATAAATAAGTTTAAAAAATTATGTTTAAAATACAAACAAAAAAAGTGAAAAAACACCCACCCATTTTGAGCATCAATAAATAAACAATTAAAATGGCACATCACATTGAGTATTTTTGAAGCATCCAGTACAAGGAACAGATCAAATAATGATAAATGCTGTGTATGCTGGTGAATGCATAACCTTCTCCCAAACAAGGATATCCAAGTTATAGTAGCATCATATGCCACTATTCTGTCTTCTTCCAGTGCAAAGAGTAGTCGTTGAACAACAGTTCCGGCAATCCTCGAGCTACCACCATCTTCTCTGTAGGGAAGTCCAACATGACAGTCACGTGGAATGCCATGTTAGCTGATGCAATCAGATACTCACACATTGAAAACCAGCTGAATGCTGAAAACAAACACACATTGAGATTAATTTCACAAATCAATGGTTTAGTAATGTTTACTAATCATTCAAAATAATTTACACATTGTTCTCCAAGAACAAAATTAGTTTTTGTTGTGACCGAGATCACGTAAATATGACATAATAATAGATAATAAAACCTTTAACCTTTCATTAGCTTATTGTGTGTTCCGAGTAATTTTTGTCTTTTTATTTTTGGTTAGTTTGATTTCTTTTGCTTTATTTATATTTATTTATATTTTTAATTAAATTAAAATCAACATAATAAATCAAAGAAAAAAAATAAAAAAATCAAGCTTTTAAAAACCTGAGTAAATACAACTAAATTTTTTTGTAAAGGCTGGAGCTATCTATTATTAGTAATAAAGAAAGGAAATAAAATATTTGTATTCAACCAATTATTTAACAGTCTGGGCACAGTTACTTCTGGCGTCCCCCACAAATCTGTTAATACTATCAGTATGTAAATCTGGCTTCTACTTCCAAATAGCGTAACGTAACATCTAATATGAAACCATCCTTCACAACACCTAATTATTGACTGACTGTTGGAGGCAAAGCTTAAAGGATGGAAATGGGGATGAATTTCTCAGGCACTACAAGTATATTTTACCTTAGATAGCATTCTAGGGTTAAGCAATTACCTACTGCCTTTGAACAAATACGAGTTTCAGTTGAGGATTTTAAGTAGAGCGTGCTTTTGGTATACATCTCAAATTTTAGTGAGGTCTGAAAGCCCCCAAGACTCGTGTGTTCATACTTCCGTGTCAAGGCCTCTGGGAAATACAACCTTTTAATAATGGTTTTATGTTCGTCTAAATTTTTATAATATTTTAATGCCTGTTTTTTCAATTTATATGTGAATGTAAAATGTATGGAGGTGATTGATGTCTTTGGTCTTCACAGATAAAGTTAGATTTATATTGCCAATTTTCATTGATAGTTGCAGTGTCAGCTGATTGAGAGCTTGTGAGGGTGTGAAGTATTTTGTTGGATATGACAGACAAAATTATTATTATATTTATAATATATCTGTGTAAGGAAAACCTCTTGTATTAAATCTGGAAGAAGATACAGGAAAGGTGGATAGAAACATATAAAAGGAACAAACAAAACATGGATTTTATAATTAAAAGAGCACAGTTCACACTTTACACTGCTGCCATTCTTCCACATATAATACAATTACCTCGTAAAGCGAAAATAAGTTTTTTTTAAATATATATATTATACATTCACAACCAATGTTCATTTCTTGTGTTTGTCCTTCATGTTAATCCTTTTACATGTTCCTATCTAAGTGTCCTATCATTCTTTAGCAATTTCCTCTTTAAAAAAATGTGTTGCACACTTCACACTCCCTCTTGATGAGTTCTGATAGAACAAAACATAAGCGGGAGATTGATTTTCTTCAAGAGACAGCCATTACCTCTTTGTCCAATGGCAGCAATGTAAAGTGTGAATTTCTTTTATGGTACCGTGTCTGACTACCTGTCCAGGTTATATGCTAAAGTACTAATTACTCGGTTTTAGACATTTGGAAGGTTATATCTACATGAAGTGAACCCACATTTGCATGGGGAGAGTGTGTGGAAAACCATCCTTATTACACTCCTTACCAAGATCCAAACCCTGATATCGCCAACATCAACAGTCTATCATGCAGTTACCAAAGTGGGTCAGTTGTGTTTATCTTCTCATTGTAAGATACATATTGTATTTATTACTTTTATCTGTTTCTATCCACCTTTCTTGCACCATCTTACAAATATAATATAATGTATTATATTTAAAAATAAATCAAAGCTTGGTTATGAAATATATGCAATTTTAGAGAATAACAGATATAAAACAGTATTTTAAAACGAGAATGGCTAAAGATCCTTGGACAAAAGAGCCAGAAAGGTGTAAATTGAGTTTTAATTCACTACACCTGGGTTACACACATATGTTTTAATCAGTGCAGATAAAGAAGGTAGAATTATAGGAAATATACCTGCATGTGTGTGGAGAGAAGAGAGAGAGAGTGGGAAGATATTTAGGAAAAACCACACTCGGTATCCTCGGCTGGGATACAAACCCCAACCTACTTGTTGATGGAAGACCAAACTAAATAAGCAAGACATTTAGACCAAGTGTCCACTGGCATTTTTTTAACATGAAAAATTCCAGTGACCCTTTGTAAAAAAAAATGGAAGAGCAAAACTCATGCTTTATAATCCAAGAGACTGTTAAATTCCCTAAAATTTTTATTGTTCAATGGTACAACCAATCAGTGGCAATATGCAGCTAAGACATCTGCTGAGCTTTCAACGGAGCGTTACGCAGTCAGAGCGCAGCTCAGTTAAAGTGTGAGTTTCATATGATTCCTGTTAATTGAAAACTGGAAACTTATGCTGCTACAATGACAAGGGGAGGAATTACAAATGTATTTACATTATTAGTAAGTTTTATTAATTAATTTGAGGTATTTAACGTACACTTTATGAACCGAATGATTATATCAGCACTCGAGAATTGCTATAAGAGAGAGCGAAAGGGCTTACCAATTTTGCCGCGAAAGCTATTTTCACAAACCTTTCAGGGCTATTTTCCGCTAAGAGTAAGGAAGTTATTAAGACTGAAGTGGTCTCTTAGTCTGTGAAGATGGTGGCAAATAAATTTAATCATTCATTTAATAGCTAATCACATTCTAATTGTTTTAAAAACAATGCTATTAGTGTCAAAACATCAGGAATTATTGTACTGGTACTATATAAGCTATGGGAAACATTATTCAGTATGAGAAATTTTGAAATCAATAGAGCATCTTTTGTATAAAGAAAATGCAACTTCCATTAACTGAATTACACTGCAAAAGTGAGTAAATCTGATGGAACATATTTTTTCCAGCCTTTGCATATTACATATATATTAAATGTAGCATTGGGAGTGTGTGACCTCTCCTTTTGGAACTAATTGTTTTATCACTGTGTCTTACCACCTTTTCAGGTTATATGCAAATTACTTATTATAGCTACATAAAAACTGTTCAGGTGTTTTTATAATTTATTCCCTTGCCCATAAAGTCTGTTCAGCGTAGGAATTGTTTTCTGAAAGGCCTTTTTCCCTACCAGAAATCTATTATATAGTAGGATATTGGTAGGAAAAAAGACCTTTCATAGAGTAATTCCTACCGTGAATGGAGTATAGATTGTGTTATTTCATAATAGTTCATGTCCTCCACCTCTTATTTTGAAAAGTGTCCAATACCACTTTGGAAATAATTTAACATCTCTTTACTTTAAATTTATCTTCAACTCAATTGCAATATGAGTGACTTAATGTTAACTAAAATGGTCAATATTTTTATGAAATCTCTGGAGGAGTGCACATGTAAATCTTACACTCAAATTCATTTATAAAAATTATTTATGGATAAAATAGTTTCTTAAATTATTTAACAGGTTAAAAACACCAATCATAAAATTTACATAAATTCACTAAACAAAAGACAAATAAAATTCTGATTACAAAGCAGAACATACAAAACAGTAAATAAAACATACATAATGTAAAACAAAAAGCCAATAATACGTAAGTGTAAATGAGAAACTGTTCTCAGTTTAATTTAGGCTTTTAGCTTACCCATGTCATGGCAGAGGAAACGATGTTTCATGAAGAATATCAACAGTCCCACTGTGCTGCATATCGACGTGAAAAACAGACATTTCTTTATAAAGTAAGACGTACTTTCCTTCTCGTTCATGTTTGGCCTGACCATTTTAAAAACTTTGATAGTGCAAAGCATGTAACTCAAAGAGCTTATCATAAAAGTAATAAAGATCTTTTCATGAAGAGCTGAAACAAAGTACCATATACACATAGGGCCGGTTTTTATTTTTAAATAAATTAAAAAAGTATGTCAATTATTTGTCAGGAGGTTAATTTTCCAGTGAGTTATTATGGTCAATGATTCTTAAGAGACGGTTCCCTTTTTTTCTGTATCGATTCTTGGCTGTCAAGAATGGTATAGCATGATTGAGTAATAGATCTCACCATAATCAGGAGGCTGTAAGTGCAGAGAACGTATGTTCAGTGATTGGTTGTGTCAGTAAAATAGACCAGCACAAGTCCCTATTCTAACCAAACACATATACAAATATTTTTCCCTAATGCAAGTGGCCCATAACAGGGATAATTAGTACAAGCAAGATATCTATTAAAACAATTTTGAGAATTTTTGTTATCACCACGTCTTACTACCTGTTTTGAAAGTATTGTCTAAACATATTAGATCATTTTCATTTCCAAACATTGTTTTAAATATAAGCAGCAGTCTAATTTAAAAAAATGAGTACTTAATTTCTATAAACAACTTAACATGTTTATGATAAGCTAGAACTACAAATATATTTCAGGAATGTGAAATTCCTTTGCGAGAGCAGAATATGAGTTTGGCCAACGTTGTGTATAGTTTAAATTCATAATAACAACTAATTACACAAGCATGTTCCCAATCCAATAAAGGCTAGTTATTATAATTACTACAATAATTCTCTAGAATTAAAATCACAAAAATATACATTTTCATCAAACAAGGGATGAAATGTGACTCACGATAATTTTCTCGGTTGGATACGTATGTAACGCCACAAAGAGCCCCGACCTCCATCATGTTGAGCCAGTAGCAGACATCAAGAAGACGGCAAGTGTTAGCATTTTTTGCCTCTGGCAGCTGAGAGAGGAGCATGCGGTAGTATGTACGATACACAGAGGCGATGACAACTCGAGGGCCGATGTGAAATGCTACGCAAACTCGCCATAAATACCGCTGAGGACTTATGCCTGTGATAGCACTGATTGAAGGAATCACATTGTACACCTAACATGGAAAAAAAAAAACACTATTTTATATATCCTACACCTTTAAAAGTAGTGAAAAAACCAACATTGTAAAAATACCTATTTAACACATTATTTTAGAACAATCTTTAAGTAACATATAATACATTATTTTTTGGTTAGTCATGAATAAAATCACTGCATCAATTGATTGATACAAAATATTTTAATTGTTTATATTTTTGCTTGGATACATTTTGAATTTGTGTAAGTGTTAGCAGTTAGTGACAAACTCTAAGGGCAGCATACAAGTGTCCTCTAAGCATCCACTTAGTCAAGTTCTTGCATACGGCCCTAGAACGCGAGGTAACAAAATGAAAATGATAAACATTAAAGTTAAAATCTGATTTTTGTAAGAGGCTTACTTTTGACCATCAACATTGATTGAAAGTCACTCAAATTTGTCATTCTATAAATGTCTTATTTGATTTATTATTTATTAAGTTAATTTAAAATGCTATACAAGGCTTCCAATAATACTTCCTTATGGAATATTGAATATTTATCTTTACATCATTAACTAAACGGACTAAGAATGTGGATCCAATAAAATTGTAAACCTTTTTTCATGTCATGATGGTAACTTGAGTTTCCAGTTTTAAAATAACGGGATTCCTATACAAACCAAACTGTACCTTGTCAGACATATTTCAGTACAAGGAAAGCGGCCCCCTAGTATTGCATTGGGTAGCATTCATTTAAACAATGTAAGAGAAGGATGGTCTCGCTATTAAAAGGAAATATAAAAGATACTTTTATATATGTTTGGAGAAGTACCATTCAACATAAATAGCTTTAAATGAATAACCCAAGCTAAGTGTGGCTTAGCTCCATCGACATTAAGGAGAGGAACCTTTTCCTTCAACTGTCGCTTGAGTGTAACACAGTCAACTAGAGGGGCAAGGTGGTCTAATGGTCTGAATGGAGTCATACAGATAGGAATATATTATTATATCAACATCAACAGAGTTCTGATTACTAGTCACCTCTATACCAGTTTGGTCTGGTCTACATTTGGAAAAATTGCTACCTACCCTGGCTGGGTTCTAAGCGCCATATTCAAAACCTGTCAAGTTACAAATGCTGCTCATAATTGACGATCAAAATACAATAGACATACATTCATGATGGGATGTGTGAACCAAGCAATGGTGGCCATATTCTAATGTATTGTACAAACAGTTACCACAATCTCATTAAATAGTGCTGTACACAACACTGTGTGTACCTTACTCGTAAGTAAACTCAATTACCGTACACTTTTAGTCAGATCTACTACATCACTGCACACATATCTTATCGCAACCATGTTTTGGTGGAGGGATCAATTCAAGGTATTAGATTCGCCTACACAACACATGAGATCCCAAATTACCCCCTCCCTCCCTCCTCCATGGTGGCAGCACAGTATAGAAATAGTCTTGTATCCTCTGCAGACCTTCCTGATATTTGTAGCTACTTCTTTTTAAAGTAATTATGTTCCCTAAACAACTATAAAATAAACACATAAAGGTAAGGCTGTGGGTTTCACCCATACCAAAAGAAACAAATTGTGTGGTCATACATTCTACCATTACCAAACGACTCACAAGTCAGAGAGACAAACTGCAGAATTGAACCAGCACAAGCACAGAACTGTATGCAATGTCGTTGTTTTGTCCACCTTGCCTGGTCCACTATGGCCTAGCTTATAGGATAGGGTGATAGTGTAGTACTACACGGTTAGATTGTTACCTTCCAGCTTCACAACGTCCAACAATGAACTGTTCACAACTACAACATTGTTTCCCTTCAACCAACCAACAACCTCTCTCTCGACTCATTACCAGCTACTGCTACACCCTTAGTTGGCTCATTAGTTATCTTATATATTGCTGTGTCACAAACAAAGATACAATGTTTAACTATTGATTAGTTGTCTTATGATAGATAGCAAGTATATATAGCATATTTTTTGTATGGTTTGGCAATGAAACTTTTTGTAAAATATTGTTTAGGAAGCAGTGAGGAAGGAGAAAATCCATAAGCTGATGTTACGAGTAAAACATGAACATGCCAAATTTTTGTTTTAAAGATAAATGTGTGTGCTCAGATTTTTTTATAGAGGCAGCAGGTATTTAAAAAAAATGGATGCTATTAGTTATTTTTATAATATCATATCAAGAAGAGGGGAGGGTGGGAAAAGAAAGATGGGGCATCCTATTTGAATCAGCAAGCTTAAATCATTTTTCTTTAAGTCAATAAATTATTGAAGGAGGTAGAATTAAACAGTATATTATGGGATACCATTATTGAACAAAAGGTTAGGAATTTTGAAAAAAAATGGGTGATCTATTTTAATGATTCCATATGAAATTACACATAAAAAAATTACTTAGTTGCATGAGCATTTTTAACATGCATGTTACTAGTTGCATGAGCATTTTTTTAAACCACGCATGTTCCTTCCCATTCTAGTAACTAAAAACCATCACTAAAAAAATTTCCTATGAATTGGTTTTCCAGTAAGGCCAAATACTGAATTTGTTGAATTTTGATGTTAACAGACACTAAAATATCTTGGAAACTAAAAGAGCTGTAGACTAGGCACAGAATCCTGACTGCTCTTAAAGTGGACTACATTTAATGTAAGATCGGTTAAACTGCAGCCCGAGTGGCTGAAATTCAGCATTGATTTTGTTCAGTTTTATGCCAGTTATGAAGGTGATGAAACCAAATCTTCAAATTTTCACCATTGTTTACCCTGCCCCCAAATTCTTATTCTGTGAAACCTCAAGACTTAGAATCTGCCTACTCTTGTTTTATGAAATAATAAACATGGCCACAAAATCAAATTTACAAATATTCAAGACCTAATATCTCAGATGAGGAAAAAAAAAAAAAAAAAAAAAAAAAAAAAAAAACTGAAATTTATATGTAATAAAGTATTGAAGAGCTACTTGTAATAAAAATGTGAAGTTTAAGACATGAATTGTTATTTAATTATTTTAGTTCTATAAGATTTAAATAATGACAGAGTGTACTTGAAGTGATTATCCCATCCTCTCTCAATGCTAATGTAGGTGCACCCTTTATAAACTACCTTAAACATCCCTATCCAAAATATAAATATGTTAATAACAATGTGTTAAAAGTAATAGTAAAGAATTATGATTAAAGCTAACCTTTATCTTACCTACAAGGCAACTTTATTGTTAATGCTCTGTTTATTATGTTTGAGCGTACAATCCAAATGGGTAATAAGAGACGGTGCAAAGTATTATTATTATTATGTATATGTATAAGAGAGAAAGAAAGGAAAAAGTAAAATAATGATGAATTTTTCGATAGGCTCTTCATTTATTTTGAAAGGTAGCAAGCTTACCTAGCTTAATTCTACTATGGTGCAGGTTACATATAAGGGTCATAGTGGTTAAACTGTAAGCTTTCACTGTAAACGGAGTGTACATACATACATACATTCCGTCTTGCTGGCTTATATTATGTCAAAACATATTCCTTTATTGGTTAGTAAATAGGTTGATGTGTTTAGGTAGTTCATAGCGAATAAAACACAGATTGCTTAAAAATGGCTAAAGAATAGTGTACATAATATTTAATAAAAAAATTGCTCAAGTTTTTTATTTCCAGTATTTCTTTGGATTTAAACCCAATTTTATAACTTTCCAGAACTTTTATTTATCCCCATTCTCTCCAAACTAGAACAGCTCCAATCAATTGTAAAATAAACTTGTACCAATTAGCTACAATTGTGTTCACAAATTTAAACACGATTGATTGCCAGTGAAGATTATATCTACAACCAAGACTCACCCGACAATGTGTTTCGTGGATTTCATCCTGTTGGAAGATGTAGGCAGTGACGAAACAAATGAGCAAACTTGACAGGGGCAAACAAAGTGTCACTAAACACAGTTCACGGAAACTGATCAGAAAATAAACTGCCGCTTTACTGGAAACAGAATTGCCTTCCATATTTTACCCAAATCTGAATATGATACCCTTTGCTTGAGGGTGATGAGAGCTAATTATGTTTGTGTCAAGCTGTTAGACACAGCATAAATTGTTTAAATGACTCAAATGTTTTCATTTTAAAATGTAGTTTTGACCCCATGATCTATGATAAAGAGGCAACCTTAATATTCTCCAACTTCCCGCCACACCTGGAACAAAAACATTTGTTAGCTATAATATAATAATAGCAAAACATAATGGCTTAAATCTAATAAACTTTTCCATTAACTTACAACACTCTTAAAACTAAATGTACAAAATTGACTTGGGTGGATTTGTAAATTTCATTCTCAATTTACAATGAGATTAAAAGATTATTTTTGAAATTAAATATTAGCTGCAATTACGTTTTAATAATATTTTAGGGTTTGTAAATTTTAATTGTTTAAAATATCTTCGATATTGGTTAAATATAAAGAATATATGTTTTGAGCAAAGAATAGTTTATGGTATGTTAAGTTAAATCCCATCTAATTCCTGGTTTATTAACACATAATGTTTGTTAGGTTAAAATTAATATAAAGAGAGTGGATCATATTGATGACAAATATTCCATTCATCATTTGATCATTTAGACAGACAAGTTTAGAGCTTAAATTAGAAACATGACATCCGGACAAGGATTTTAACTCTGGTTTCCCTGCCAGCTACTCCACTGAGCTAACCAGGATCATATCCTTGTCAATGCATATGTTAACATATCAACCTCCAATCATACTAGAGCAAGTTCTGGCTATAAGAGTGCACTGCACTATGAGAGTGACATTAAACTCAAATTCTCAGTAATACTCAGTGGCAATCACAATTAAATAAACACACCTTGGAGCAAGCGACGGTGCCAGTTAGCTATGGAAATATAGTAGACTCAATCATCCAGTGTTGCATAAACCAGGCTGCAGATTTACAGAGGTTGTTAAAATATGATAAAAGTTTTTAATAACATTTCAATTATACACACTACCATACAATATAACTGTTCGGTGACTGCACATAGTAAAAAGTTGCAAAGTTGTAAACATATCCTCAAACTGAAGGTGTGACCATAATGACTCATCGTTATTTGAGCGCACTTATCTAACGTTTACTTTTGAGGCAAAGCGGCCTGGCAAATCTTGTGTTCCTCGTAAGTTTGTGTTTTCATATCTTGTAACAGGTGAACAATCAGCTTTTTTTGGTCTGTAGTGAACATCTTTAAATGTAAAAGCTTATTGTTTTTGCTATAGAACAAAAGCTTGAAATAATTACAAAAAATGAAAAACAATTGTTGGTCAAGTCACTGATGAATGAGTTTAATGTTGGCAACAAATAGTGCGTGAAATTTTAAAAGCAAAAAAAAAAAGTTGATCAAGTTGGCTGGATTTTCTGATAGTGCAAGTAGCACGTCTAGACGGAGAACCATGAAAACACCAATGTATGGTGAATTGTGCAAAGCGATGCCTTTATGATTTTTATCAGCGAAGGTTCAAGGGGATTTTTTTTTCCGTCCAGGCTAATTTTTTCCCTACCACCCTGGATAATTGAGGGTCTACTGTAGTTAAATTAAAATTATAGGAATGAGGACCTGATTATCTCAGTTTGTAGAGCAGTTGGCATGTAAAACTGGATGACAAGTGTTTAAATCCCTGTCCTAATGTCATTTTTATGAATTTACAACAATCACTTTCACAGAATGTCATCTGAAAATATGTGTTTGTTTCAAAGTTTACATTTCTCAATGGCAATTAATGTATCAAAGGGGAGTCTCTTATATTACCTTTTCTATAGTTAGTGTAATCCTGTCCTGATAGTTTTGGCCATGTTACTACCAGTCTTTTCTATAGTTAGTGTAATCCTGTCTGGGATAGTTTTAGCCATGTTACTACCAGTCTTTTTATAGTAGTGTAATCCTGTCTGGATAGTTTTAGCATGTTACTACCAGTCTTTCTATAGTTAGTGTAATCATGTCTGGATAGTTTTGGCCATGTTACTACCAGTCTTTTATGATCATTTCCCTCCCGTGACCAAAGTAGAAACCCCTATTCGCCCTTTCTCTCAGATGGGGTGATGGTGATTTGGTAGTCGAGAATCCCATCCTTGCTCTGTGGCCCATTCATACACAAAGTTCTAACAGCTCTCAGTAAATATGACGATATTTCAGTCTTTGGTCAGTACGTGGCTCAGTGATTTGTGTAATGCCCAGTTCTTTCACCGCACCATCATAAGTATGCCTAACAATATATCGAGAGTGCTACATTAGCAACCAATTGAATGGACATACTGTAAGGTGCTAGACAACATTCGGCTCCAACTATGGTGGCTATAGTGAGATCTTGCTGAGATCACTAATGCATAAACTAATTACACTTTACTAGTTACTCAATATTACTATATTGCAGACCTGCCTCAAGCTTTACTTTGTTAGGTACCTTATAAGGCCAAGTCCATACTTACATAATAAAGACAGGTCCACATATGCCTAGGGTTGTTTTTATTTTATTGATAAGCTTTAGAGCATGGATGGCAAGAGAAATTCAAGACTACAGACCATTTAAGGCCCACAAAATGCATTTTTTGCCCTGCTGATAATTTACTAATTATATACTAAAAATGAAACATGGGAGAATCAACTCATAAAACTCTAAATATATATTTTCAGAAATGTTACCAATTTTCTCCATCTAAATAAAATGTATATAAATACAATATTAATATACAGAGAATTGTGAATACAAAGTTTCAAGTTATACTAGAGATACTAGAAAACACTTGTCTCAATGATAGTGTTGTTAGCTGTCAGTAGTTGAGAGATATGATTTATCAGCATTTTCAGCCAGCACTTGTAAGGTCAGACTTTGTTTTATCCCCTTCATAAACCCCTGAACCCTTGCGTTAACATTTGTGAATTAGATAAATGATGTGCATCTAAGGTGAGAGGAGAGTATTAAAGGAGTTAATTTTAACCAAATGCATCAACATTTATCTGGAGAAAATACATGAAACCACAATGTAAGAAAAATACACCCTTGATTTTTTCCCCAATTGTTTGAGGTTTTTAATGTGCACGTTCTGAACCAGCTGATCATATCAGCACACAACTCATAAACTAACTTAAATCTAGAACAAACACAACATCCAACCTCCAGATGTTAATTTATCACTGTGAAAGGGTAAATCCACCTTTCACCAACAATAAATGTTTTGACCATGCCAAGAATTGAACCTGGGACCTGCAACTCGTTAGAGAGACATGTTAACAACTGAGCTATGGTGATGGACAATCCACCCTTAAGCACACACCTATAATTTGAGCAACACCTCTCAAGTAGGAGTTAAGTCTGCTACTGGTAGATATTTCTTGACTTTTTCACTATTATTGATTCATCCTAACCTGAGACCTGATGTAAGCAAACATTTCCATATCACAATGCAAAGACCTACATGATTGGTTTAATGCTAGTGCAATATTTTAACAAACAAGCGCTACATGTATATAGTCTACAGTTAATGATAAGGACTGTACCACAGGGTCCTTCATCGCAGAGTCAGGAGTTTGTTGGTATTCGAATAGCGCTTGCAAAGCTTAATGAAAGGATCATTTTCTAATGTTATTTTAAAACAAGTTTAATATGAAACAAAGGAGGGACTATTTAGTGAGAGGATACCATTGAAGTTCGTTCAGGAGCAAATCGGAGCATAGACTTCCACGTGGCTTTGTTTACATCAGGTCTCAGCTTAGCATGAATCAATAATAGTATGATATGCATTTTTTTTTGTTAATCATGTGAGAATATGGTTTTACAGCAAATTTTAGAGCCTTTAGACTATTACAAACATCAGTAAAGATTAATGTATGGATTTTTTGATACATAAATCCCATTTTATAGTCTCAACATAAAGTTGTAATACAATTGAAAGTGAAATATTTTATAGCCCAAATACACATTTTACAAATTATAGAGTAGCAAGTTCTTGTGTTGTGAGAATCAGTGTTTTTAGAGACTGACATCACAATTATACACGTTTGTGAAAATTTTGGTCAAGGCTGATGCAATCAAGCACGAGTAAGAGGGATGATGTTTTGAGAGCACTGACTTTCAACAGCCCAGTGATTGATGGTAAGAGGTAGAATTTAACGTATTGGGACATCTTGACACATCACGTAGGAAGGGGAGAATTTCCTGAAGAAAATCAGTGATAGCATATAACCTGAACAGGTAGTAAATAAATAATAAATACAAAAGCCAGTGATCTATGTAGGTGAATCATGTCTTACACTAATTAAGTGATCTAGGCAGGTGAGAGTTATGTGTGACACTCGTTAAGTTATCTAGGTAGTTAAGTGTCACATTTATCTTTCACCAAGTTATCTAAAGAGAAAAGTCATCAGAAGTCATCCAAGGGATGAAAACTTCATGGAAAAGAGTCATACTTAATGTTGCGGTAATGTAAGTGGCTGCCTTTCAGTGATCCAACTGGCTCACAATGTTTCACTACATAGGTTCATACAACTCTCCAGGGCATAAAGAAGGTCAAGAATGTGAAAAAACACGTTTTCATTGGTGACTTCTTCCTTTATTACAGCATTATCACAAATTATCAAGTTTGGATTGACTTCCATTGACCTTAGGTTTTTGAAAAAATGTGTGTTCAAATGATTATTTTTTGAAATTTTAATAGAGAATCTACTACATCAGTATGTAATGCACACCCACGATTTTCACTAACCCCAGTTTTTTGTGTTCATAGTGACTCTTAAGTTTTCTCCTGTAAAATTTTGTCTGAACCTGAAGTACTTGTTAAACACTTGCTGCTGAAACATAGTTTCATATTTTTTCCACTCATAAGTTTTATTATCTTTTGTTCAAGTGTCTCCAATAACATTTTACACGGGGCTTCTAACTCTTTCCTTGCACTTTTTTTTAGTACTTTGAGTCTCGGCGCATTTTAGGTCAATAAAAATATCCTAAAATCTTCCTGAAATGTTTTGTAAGCTCTTGAGTTTGCTTTGAACAAAACGAGTGTCCTGGAATGATTTTGGATTTAATACGTACAATAATATTTCTACAGCTAATGCAAGCAGTTCTTCATATCCAATACTACATTTGTAGTATTTCATTTGCTTACCTATATATTTAACTTTATTACAGATCCACATTGTTGATTTACAGAATGTACCAAAAATGTCAACACACTGAGTGGATTTTTTCCTGCCCCAAATTTCCAAAGGACTGCTTTAATTTCCCTCCAACCTCATCTGGACATATTCTGAACCTCAAGTGTACCCTCAAGTGAATTTTTTTTATTTCTATATATTAGGCCTGACACATCATTTTACCACCAGCTTTTATGGTTTAAAAAACAAGAAAAAAGGAAAGCATAAGCTTGGCAATGCTTACACACTCAAGGAAGCTTTAGGGTGTGCCCATAGCTTTAATTTTATTTTTATATATACGAGTTTGACACCTTAAGCCACGTGACCAGCAGTGTTTGTAGCTACAAAACCAAAAAACTTAAAAACTTGGCATATGTACTTAAGGAAATGCGATAATATGCAAACAGGTAGTTTTTTCCTTCAACTTGTTCATATTGCTATGCCTATACCTTAGACTGTGTGACCTCAGGATCTCTAAAACCAAGAAAAATAGCAAGCTAAAACTTTGCATAGTTAATAAAAAAGCCTCTGGTGTATTTTCTGTTATGTCATCATATGTTGGGGTCCAAACACCTTAAAACAGCATGAGCAATGGTGCGTGCAGCTTCAAAACCAAGAAACATAGATAGCTGAAACTTTGCATTTCTAAATAATTAAACATAAGGGTGTGACCTTTGGCGTGTTTTTTTAAAAAATTTACAGCTATTGAGAGCTTAACACATTAAGACATTGTGACCAATGGAATGGCTAACCTTGGTTTGTGCTTTCTCACAGAGTGCAAGCGAATGTCTTAAACTATGTAAACACCAGTGTGGGTAACTTGAAAACCAAGGAATCTAAAACATAGGAAACTTGGTAAAGTTACTTAGGGCTACTGGCAGAAGTGCATCTCAGGTGTTTATTTTTACTTAATAGATTGTGAACCCGACACAGACTGCACGACTACTAGCGTGGATAGCTTAGAAACAAATAGATAATTTATCTTTTACAGATATTACAAATCATAAGACTTAAAGTGCGCTATTATAGGTTTGTAATTTTAAAAAAGTTTGTAACATTGTTCACTATCAGTGTCTGTTGTTTAATAAAGTAGTGATTCGTTTTCTACTTGGGCAACGCCGAGGACTTTCAGCTCGTAGCAAATAAAATATTTAAGATTATTACTAAACAAATGATAGAGATTGATATATCTACGAGATAGAGCAACACATCAGAATACATTAAAACAATTAACGCATGAATGAAACATAAAATAACTAATTGCAATAGTTAAAAAAGAACATCATAAATAATTATTCTTACATGAACCAAATTTCAATGTCCTGAGTCACAGTTTACAACTCAGAAGTCACTTATACCTCTCTCATGAGATACAGTCCAGCAATAATGTTTCCTTTATATAGCCCACGTGTCTTTCTTCACACCACTTTAACTACCCTATATAGCTCACGGCTAGGCTTCACACACACCACTCGGGCATGACCAATATCAAACTCTCATTTTGCAGCCCATCTATGTCGATTGGGCTCAAGCAGCAAAGCTGGTCTCACTCCAATTGACTTAATTAGCTCACTGTAGAATAAACTACATGCTAGACAAACTTATGTCTAGGTGCCGGAGTAATAAATGAAGATATTCGCATTTAAAATACTTTAGATCTTGAAGTTTCAATTCTGGACTTAAATTTTTATTTTATTCTTGTTAAAAATTTAGGTAACAGTGCGTGGATTTGCATTAGTGGTCACAGACTATGGCATCAGACTACTATGGTCTGATTTCCTTAAGACAGGATGGCTGGTGCTCAAATCTTGGTCAGGTATCGGCATTCTGGGAGTGATTTTTCCTAATTGGTTTCCCACTCTACGTCAGATGTGAACCCATTTATTCTAAATCTTACCCTGCCAATCCATAGCCCAATAGTATAAATATGCAGATAATCAGTGATACTAGGATGGTAAGCACATGAATTAAAAAAAAAATGCAGAAAATGTTTGAAAAAAAACTCATTATTTTAAAATAATATCTCTATCACACAATATAGAAATAATCAAATATTGCAGTAAAAAGTGTATAAATTAAATAGGAACATGTACTTTCATTTTGCAATCTAAAGAAACAAGGATGAAAAAATTATAATTTGTTGTCAACATATTCCCCATTCCGTGTTTTGTGTTGTCATTTAAATCTAGAACAGCGAGTCATCTTTATTGCCTTTATTGCCATTAGTGAACAGTTATGAACACAACAGGGAAATTATAAGAAATCAGTTTACTAAGAGTATTACTTTCAAATGATTAGAGTAACCGAACACAACTTGGGGATTGCCACCAATTTTTAAATTCCTAATTTCCAGGTTTTACAATCAAACATTTTAGTTTAAGAATTTTCAACACCAAACTTTATTTAATAAAAACAATTACAAAGACTAAGTTGCCATGTCATATTTAAGTTTTTAAAATATTTTTACCAGCCTATAAATTTCAAGAACAAAATAGTCTATATTCAAAAATGTGTGTCATATTGTGTTTTACCTTTTTAATGTGGTAAAGAAAAAACAAATTATCGGCATTGGTATGATTCGCAAAAGGGACCACACCTACAATTTAATGTGTCCGCCATAAAATGGAAAAGTACTTTGCCTTAATTCTATTTATCAACATACATTCTCATCTCATCAAAACCCTAAAAGCTTATTATTGCCATAATAACGGTGAGTTAAAATGACATAAAAAAAAGTTAAGATAATTTATGGTGAATTATGATTGTAAAATAAATAATTCTTAATTTATTACAATATAATTTAGCCATAACCAGGCCTATCATTTCATTGTTGGTCCTCAAAAAAGTAAGCACTGTATGCTGGCTAACTAGAATTATAAGATACTAGCGAAAGTAAAGTGAAAGAAAGACATTATTTAGTATTTACATTATTCATTATTATATTTTAAAGTTTTCGTATGATATTTAAACTATATAGTTAGAAATAATCTTCAATTTGGATTGAGGCAACACAAGATGTCATGTCAACACTAATTTTGTTTAAATTGTGACGTAAGGCAGCTGTGCATGCAATGTGTTTAGTAAATGCACTGTTACAGTGCCAATCCACATGCATAACACTGTAAAATAATGATCCCAATATAATTTAATTACTATTCACAGTATAGATTATATATAAATGAAGAAAAAGGTTACGAGTTAAACTGTAAATATTCGATCTTGGGATATTTTCAAAATTCCTGTCAACTTTGTGAGATTCCCTGACTTTTCCTTGCCACATAAAACTCCCCAATATTTCTTTTTTGTTTTTTTAGATGTATGGCGGTCTTTACAAACTAAGCTTACCTGGCCATTGGTTGGAGGGTAACAAAAAAGAACTGTACCAGAATGCATAAGGAGAAAATAAAACTACTCCCAAAAGAGCTGGTTGGGATTCTCACCATTTATAGGGGTAACAAAGGCCTCATGATGGTACAAACTGGTTAAAAGCTACGGTGTTTTATGTGTGTGTACACTTTGAGACGTCTTAATACTATTCATATGGGAGAAAGTCATCCTCCTCAATCGTAAGGAGGCCCAAGGGTCAATCCAGTAGATTTCACCAGGGGGTGGTTGCAGCACCATTTTCAAAAAAATTGAAATAAATATAGGCCTATATGATTTCTACACATAATTAGGAACCAAAACAAAATTTGGAATATTTTTATTCTCACCATTAATTTACATTAATTTACTGTAGTTGGGGGGGGGGGGGAAGATGCTCTGAAAACTGCAATTGCAAGGGTTTGAGTTATTTTTAATATCTCTGCTTCTATAAAATATATCAACTTGAACCAAAGAATGTTCTGTTTACCAATCTCTGTAGCTACTTCGTTTTAATGTATGGGTAAACTACTTGACTATAAACATAGTGCCTGCACTGGACTGATAATAATCAGAGAAAAAAGTTTTTTTTATCAAAATCATTTATTTTTTGCCATTTCCTCACACAGAGTAGTAAAGGATACGCCCCAATGTTTTAAAGACAGCCTTTGTTAGTGTGATCACCACCAGCAAATTTCACTATGGTGTTTAGCCTGGTTTTTAAGGGGGGAATTAATTCATCAATCAATTTACTCTCCATTGAGACTATCAATCCACTCTCTGTATGTGTTATCTGGTAGCCCTCTCTTTACTATCCACACTAGAGGAAATGTTCCCTCTCTTCATTAGGCCTACCCGCACTTGGTACTTTTATACCTCAGTAATTGAGGAATATAAATGGGATTGAAATAATTAATGAAGTTACAGTTAGAGATGTGAGAATGAAAATTTCCAATTATTATTTCTGTAAAATAATTTCAACTGATTAAATGGAACTATTGTAATCAAGATATATATATCCCAAAGGTCAAAGTTTATACCCAAGATTAATTTCTCCTAGGGGCGTTAGCACCAGAAACATCAAATGAGCTTCGGTGGCTGCACGATCTAATGTTTTACTCTCGCAATAGCATTCTAGCTCATGAAAGGGAAATTGATGTTCAATCCCGGTCGAGTACACTGAGGGCAGTTTTTCCTAAATAGTTTTCCAATCTCACGGGTGCATTCCTCTTAAAGCAACCTTGCTCATCCCTAACACATTAGTGTAATTAGTGCATAAACATATTACTCAAATGGGTAGCAAGACATGATGCTAAGAAAAGTAGTAAAGAAACAAATGAATACGAGCCTTTGTAAACCTGTTATGTTCATAAATCATTCTTCAATTTTTTATCATCAATAAGTTAACTAAAATAATGTTAAGATTAGCCTGACATTTGTCTCGCCCCCTATCCTCCGTGCTTCCTAGCTACCCGCTTTTCTCCCCCATGACTCCTTCTTGTAACCCACTTGTCTCTTAACACATTATATTTCGAAGTATGAAAAGGCGAGTTTTCGCAATTGACCTGGTTATGTCTTGATATCGAGGGTTTATGACCAAGTGGTTCTGAACAAGGTGAGTGCGAAAACAATTTTATGTTTTTCTTAAACAAAAATGGTAATTGGGGTGGAGTAAATCTAACAGCTGGTAGGTGAATTTATATGACCCTATTACATGTAGACCTACTGCAAATCGAAGGTAAATGAGCTTTTTAATTTTATTCTTAGTTTGATTTGTGCTTATATTGACTAGTCATAATATTCACACAACATGTCAAGCTTAACATATATTTCCAAAAATAACCTTAAGAAAACATGAGGTATGTATGTGGCCTAATATTAAGTAGGCCTAGATCATATAGTACTTACTCTCTTTTATCCATGATTTAATGTTTTTTAAGTACCTACTTATTGTCATGTTTTTCTAGCTAGTATTATTACTGTCCTTTTTAATTTACAAAAACTTAAAATTCATTGACTACAAAGTTATACTCGTTTAAATCTAACAAGTGATGCTGGTTTGAAATTGGCGCACAAATTCTCAGCTCAATGGTTGTAACCATACTCTTTAGTCTGGTCAAGGAAAGCATCATCAAACAGATCTCTGATATCATCTCGGTCATAAACATTTTGTTAACATCGATACCAAGTCAACTGCAAAATCACTGTGGTTGTAAACATTTATACCAGGTCAACAGCGAAAACACGCCTATAGGCTATAGGCACCACCCCCACAATCCAACCCTCCACCACAAACCGCCAATGCAGACAATTTTTCTGAAAAATTTCTTGAAAATATTCTGATTCACACTTTCATAAAAAATTTCCATCTCTAGTTACAGTAACTTTATGTCATTTTAGCTGACCCTACTTCTTTTTTAGCACAGCATCTTACTAACTGTTCAGTTTAGGCACATATTTACTAATTACGCTCATGAATTTGGGATGAGGAAGGTTGAATTCAGGGGAAGTGTATCCCCATTTGTGTGGCATGTGGAAAATAATTTTGAAAAACCCACCCTCTGGACACCTGACTGAGATTCAAACCTCGATTTCTCATCATTGGCAGTCTAGTCCATCATGAGTGTGGCACCTAAGACCATGCGGTCACCGAAGCAGAGCTAGCCCTACTAATTTATAAACTTCCTTTGAATCATATTAAAAAAAAACTTCTAGACATTTTCCATATTACAAAGTTAACATTTTTAGACATTTAGTTCAAACCATTAGTAATTTGGGTAGGCTAAAACATAACTTTAACTTTGCATAAAAGCTTAAGATTTTGTCAGATGTACTAAAAATATTAGTAAGCTTTAATAAGAAACCATCACTCATACAAACTACATTGGTGTTCTTACTAAACAGTGACACACACACACACTACATTGGTGTTTTCATTGAACAGTGATGCACAAATTTAGTGATGTGTGGTACTCTGGGTTGTGATTGCACTATACACCTAATTTGCCATCACATCACTGTACTATAGATTGAGTAGTGTTAAAACAAGGGGAAACAAACAGGTGTTCAATGTCTAAACTACTACAAGCTAGAAGTTGAGGGAAAGTTAATTTAAAATGTTAATTACAAAGAAGATAGCAATCGATGAGTTTTGGATATTTTTAAATCCAGCCCTCAGTACACACCATTCCTAGAATGGTCACCATGTCACTTCAGTATATTTCAGGTCACTACAGTGGAAAATGAATAAATGACTTTTAAATATGCATATACCCGGCTTCACCAGAAAAAATATAATACACATCAATATAATGGTACATCAAGAAGTGTTTACATTATAAACATTACAGCAATAACTATACATACAACTATTTCATCTATTAAATGCATGTAAGTCTATATTAAATAGGTTCTAACAACATGAAATCCCAAGTAAAGGAGCTCAAAAAATCATCAATAAACGATTACAGGTATGCGCCATTGATAAAGACAGCATGCAAGAATAAATCAAGATATAATTTACATTGCTCTAAAACATCAAATAAAAAACTAATATAGGATCAACCCAATTATTTACCCCCAACATATGTACTACATAGTACTTTGAAGTTAATAAACGTAGACAATTTTATCTCATGTTTTCTTCTGCTAATCCATTACTAATAAATGAGACCTAAAGAGGAGAGGTGTTTTCACAGAAGTGTCAAACCGTATGTAGTTCTAATTTGGCCGCTAAGCACTCTTTAAAGCGCTACTTAAGAAAAGTTAAAATTATTACTTGGAAAGTCCAAGCTAATGAAGGAAAAACCCTAAGGTGGACTAGCAGGCTTCAAGCGACTCAGGACTTCAAATATATTTGGCCTTAAGATACTTAAATAAAAACAACATAATCTATGATTTAGTATATAGTAATGTGTTGAGGTAAAGTATTTATATTTTTATTATTAGTAAATTTAATCCCAAGGTTGTTTCAAATATATTATCGATGATTGCATCGCTATTCAGTCCTGCACTTAAAACATCAGGTTCTACTTTATACTGACATAAACAAAATTGCTTCTAATTGGTTAGACAATAGGTGGAGTTTATTTTTGAAAATATAGGTTTGTAAAACGTTCCTTCAAACACTAGGTACTTATGTAGATTACAAAGCTAGTAAATGTAACTATTCACTAGACAAATGATTTTACGTTTGACTTAAGAAATTATATATAAATAATACCATTGCACAACAGTGAAACAGTTTTGTTGCACCCTCTCTGTATCCTGTACCCCTCGACCATAAAAAGGGATAAAAGGGAGAGGATGAACTTAACATACAAAAAATGGAAATTATAAAAAATATATAGATTCAACAAAATGAGCAGTTTATTCAATTAAATGACAATAGCGCAGATAACAAAAAATGGTCTCATTATATCATTATGAGTACAGTTGGAAATTATGCTCGAAGCCAACAACTTTATATCATTAAAGTTGCGCAAGTGTTCTAACAAAAGGAAACATGAAATCCATAATAATATTGATAGTCCAGTCTATAAGAGACAATAACAAAGCGTATATTTTTAAATGCGATACAAAATTATAAGGGCCTAATGAGCACCTTGATATGGTTCCAAAGGTTTCGTAATTCACAGAAAACGATATCATAAATATGAAGATTTAAATTTGACGACTATACAACAGAGTCTACACAACGTAAGGGTTTGACTACCAGACATAAGCCAAACTCCCACGGGACTATCAGATCTGACTAAGAATATGGAACAAACAGTTCCATCAATTAACAAAACTTTAGCTGTTCAAACAGAACTTACGTTACATAAGATTAAAGTCATCCTAATTTAAATTCCAATAAAAAGTTACATCACGTTACGTTAATTCAAACCATAATTTTAATATGAAAAGTTACTTAAAAAAAAAAGGAAATACTCTACAATTCCAAACAATATAATATTAACAAGTCAAACTTCTAATCAGCACATAACTGAGGATATTTACGAGAATAAAAATATAAGCAAAAGTTACAGCGCCCGAGCGGCGACCTATCTACGATAGAATATTTAGACATAGTTTGACGATCAAACTATTAATACGTTAGATTTTGAAACTGAATATTATATGCAAAAAGTTTAAAGTTGATAAATAAGTTAGAGTTCATAACTCCACCCGTCTAAACGACGATTTTGATACATTTTACAAGTTTTCTCCAGCCATTGTCCAGATCCATGACAATGGTCTGTCGTCGATCGTTGATCGTAGGATAGTCGATTATGGCAAGCTTGCACGGCCATTATATAGGGATTTCGTTGTTATGGAAGGGGGTGGGAATTCACCAAACACGCATATGATGACGTCAACGATGCCTTCAAACAGTCACGTACACCATTGTTGATTCCGCTTGCTCCATCGGAATATCCGTGAATATCTCCGATCACCCGATGTTTTGAAGGAGGTTCCTCTAGTCTCCGTCGGGGGTCGGATACATAAGTGTCTTCTAGTTGATGTTGATACATCAACTTGTCCGGCTCGTGGAACAGGTTACGAGGAACTTCAACATCAACAGGCTGACTGGTGCTGTCTTTCTTGACGTGGCAAAGGCCTTCGACCGTGTTTGGCACGAGGGTCTCCTTTTCAAACTCCTCTCCCTGAACCTGCCCTTCTACCTAGTTAAGGTTGTTCAATCTTATCTTTCCCATCGCACCTTTTCCACTACCTTTGGGAACGCCACCTCCCAAGTCAGAAGCATCCGGGCTGGAGTGCCGCAGGGTTCCATGGTGGGCCCGCTGCTCTTCAGTCTCTATGTGAACGACATTCCAAAATCCCCAGGCACCGAGTTGGCTCTGTATGCGGACGACACGGCTCTAGTAGCGGAGTCGTGGCGAGGGCAGCTGGTGGAGAGGCGACTCCAGACGCACCTGACGCAGTTGGAGGGGTGGCTGACAACCTGGAGAACAAGTATTAACGTGGAGAAGAGCACTGCAATGCTCTTCACATGGAAAAGAAAGTACTACAGGCCGGCTCCACTCCGGCTGTTCGGAGAACAGATCAGATGGGCGGACAGTGTTAAGTACCTGGGACTTACGCTGGACACAAAACTGACCTGGAGACTACACTGCAACGAAAGACTCAACAAGGCGAGGCAAAGGCTGGGAGTCCTAGGCCCACTGCTTAACAGGCGTAGCGCCCTGTCAACAAGGAACGGTCTGACGCTGTACAAGCAGTTGCTCAGGCCGATCCTCGACTATGCGTGTCCCGCTTGGGGTCACCTGGCGGACACGTATATGAGGAGGATGCAGGCGTTCCAGAGCGTATGTCTGAGGATCATTGTGGGCGCACCTTGGTATGTCCGGAATGAGACTCTTCATCGTGACCTGGATATGCCTACCATCAAGGACCACTTCCGGAAACTGGCGCAGTCTTTCTACGCTAGACTTCCCGGTGCCACCAATCCTCTTATCCAGGGGCTTGGGAACTACGTCATCGACCCTGGTGGGTGCCATCGACGTCCCAAAGCCCTGCTCGGATAAGCGAGATGTGTCAACAGTGGTTTGGGAGGCTCTCACCCAGCCCCCATAGAGTAGTGTCTCCGCACGTAACTCTAAAAAACCCTTAGTCGGTTTCTCAATTTCTTACCCCCTTTTTTACCCCAATATTACTAATATTTTGTAATCTCTGTTTCTTTGTTTCAGAACTTCGCGAAACGCGACAACCCGTTCTTAATTTTTGCAAACCACACGGTGTGACCAATTGGTCGGTACGTGTTGGAACTTGCTCTCGTGCTCCCCTTCTGGAAGCATCGGAGCATGCCTTTTGTCTGTGTCTGTGTCTGTGATGTTGATAGTTCTTGGTTCATTTCTCGCTAGTACAGTCGTAGTGCCGGGTCGCTTTGTTGACCCTCTGGATCTCCCTTGACCCATTCGCCAATCTAGGAGTCCAGGTACCGGCCAGCCTTGCAGGATTCTATTGTGAGCAGATTAGTATTGTAAGTACATGAACAAATTAATACTTAGAATTGGATCGAGTAATGAAATATATTGTGCAGCATTGTTTCTATCATGTCTTCCTAGCCTACAAGAACTACAACAGAGAAAAATACTATTGTAGGGATCCTAATTGAGTTGAATTTATTGGAGCGGGTAGTATGCTTTGTTGTCCAGTTGTAACATTATACCACGTAATGTTACAAATCTCTAATCACGTCAGTATGGGGCGGGGTCCAGTTGTAACATTACACCACGTAATGTTACAGTTTTAGGTTTAAAACCACCTTGCAGCTTCACAAATAAAATGTTCCGAGCTACCTCAGACTTACTCACTGCAATTTTTGCTTATTTTATATACAATTTTAATTGTATGGAAATTTTATCATTTATAATTATGAATGGATCGACTTTAAAGTACCTAGTTGCGGCTGCCCAATCAAACAGATCAATCTGGATATCTCCTTGTATCCCAGTCACCTCATCTGATACCTAGAACAGTTACTTAATCTAGTAAATCTACTCGCTTTCTTTATTAAACTGTTGAGATATGAATTAATGTCAATATATCTATCTTGTGTAGGTGTGGCAAACTTGTCTCTGGTTTCATAGCTTCTAGTAAAGTGTCAACCAGTTATGTATATAGTGTTTGTATATGTGTTGAAAATATGTCTGACTAACCGTTGTGTTTTGGGTGTAACAAATATATGTTCACAATCGTGTTAAAGCATTAACGAACTTCTAATGCGCACTTTGCATTAGGTTATGGGTTCCGTAAATTGTGGTCTAGTTATTTGTGAGTTCGTGAAACAGATTTGCTCACAATTCAAACTCGCCGGCGTCTGTGTTAACGGTAGTGAATAAAATTCAAACTCGTTGGTATCTGTGATCACGGTTAGTAAAATACTGCGAGTTTTTTCTAGTTCTTTAATCATAAAGTTGGCTAACGTGCTAGACGTGTTGAGCTCGACTGCTGAGGAAGGAGAGATCGAGGTTCAAATCTCGGTTGGGTGAATTTTTTTCCTAAACAGTTTTCCACTCTCCCTCCACGCAAGTGCGGGTTCACTTCCTCTAATTCGACCTTCCCATTTCCTAATCCATTAGCATAATTAGTACTTTAAGCGTATAACCCGAACGGTAGTAAGACGCGGTGCTAATATTATTAATATTATTTAATCATAAAGTTTAGCTCAAATATTAAAAATGATTTCTTCAAGTAACCTAGCTATGATAGAAAAGCTTGTTGGTAGAGAAAATAATTCCAGTTAGATATTCGTGATGCGGGCCCTACTGAAACTCAATTATTTATGGGAAGTAATTGAGCCTGAAGGAGCAATAGTTCAAGACATGAAGAAAGAGGATAAGGCTATTTAGAAAATAATCAATTGACCCTGTAAATTAATATTTGCATTGGAAGGCTGCAAAGACTGCTGCAGAAGCGTGGACTGCTCTTGAAAAAGCATTTGAAGACTCTGGACTAACAAGTTGAGTTGGTTTGTTAAGGACCCTTGTCACAATGCAACTAGCCAAATGCAAGTCAATTGACACATGTGACCAAATTATTTCAACCACACATCAATTAAATTAAATGGGATTTGAAGTTAAAGATGAATGGGTTGGAACTTTATTGCTTGGGCGCCTTCCTAATGATTAACGTCCCGTGATAATGGGCTTTGAAAGTTAAGGATCGAAATCAATGCTGATTCAGTTAAAGTAAAACTTTTACAGGATTAAAAAATGCAAGGTAGTTCTGAAACTCCTGATCATGAGTTTACACTTTATGCATCTCAATCTAGCCATAAGAAGAATAATGATACCCCGAAATGTTTTATTTGTAATCACTAATCAGAAAAATCATATTGTTAAGTTTTGAAGTGTCAAGAAGAAAAGTACGAACAGTGACAATTCCGAAAATAGGTTGGACTAAGACACAAAGTCAAAACGGGCCTTCCTGGCGTATTATTCTAGCAAATACTATGCAGTGAAAGATAAATCAGCATGGTATTTAGATTCAGGTGCATCTGCCCATATCACTACAGATAAAATTTGCCTAAATAATTTCATTATTAAAAATGCCGAAATTACTGCTGATGATGCCACTGTCCTGGTTGCTGAAGCTGTAACACCCCCTTACTCACTTCTTTATCTCGTAGGAATAGGTCACTAACAAAAATATTACAAGGATAAGAGGGAGTTATCTAACATAACAATATTAAAGAGAAAATAGAATAAGCAAGAGTTGGATGTAAAGAGTAATTTAATTCATTCAAAAATAACAAACAGTAATTTGAGTGACCTTCATCTCTTCAATAATTTAGTAGAACGAAGAAAAACATAGTTGAATACATTAATGCTAAAGAAGATTAATGCAATTAGACCAAGTTAGCATTATATCAATAAAGCTATTAATAAACAGTAAATCAATATCTATCCAAGAAAAATATAAAAAGCTTGAAGAGCCTTTCTAAATTGTTACAAAGGCGTCTGATTATCTACAGATATTACGAAAACATTAACCTTTCCAAAGTAAAGTTATATCATAATTTTACATACTTTTACTTTAAATATGTCGACTTTAAATGTTAAAATTTACACAAAACGAAAGTACCTTCAAATACTACAATACATATTTTAACTACAAACATTACATTAAAATATACACGAGAGTTTAACTTCTCAAACCTAATGCAAACTCACGCGGGAATACTTGAATCGGCATCGTTAAACTACAAAACAAAGTCTAACAATGATATTAAGTTAATGAACATTAGAAGTTTGCCAAATTTACGTTACACAAAATATTGAATTGTAAATAAATGAATTTAAATGTACAACAACAAAAGCTAGAATAATACGGAAAGTTCAGATAATTAAGATACACGATTTTAGTATATTTCAATAAACATTACGTTAATTTAGACCAGCTAATATTAAGAAATTTACTAACATCTTTAAGAAACAAGCCCTTAGTGGCGACATGAAACTGAAGTTACATTTAGTTAGAAAATCGCATTTAAATAATGCCCACATCTAATAAACAAATATCAGCCTATCTCGGCTATAACAAAATTAAATTAAATAGTTAGAGTTCCATAATTCAAACAAAAAATATTAACAGAGTATTTTAACTTTCCCTTATAGTGTCCAGAATTTTAGAAGTCGTCTCCTGACGATATAAAATAATATACACATTCCATCCATCATGGCGTCGATTTCAAAAGTCTAGCATTTAATAAATATAACGGAGGTCCATCCTCGGCGGTGACGTATTCAATAGTCGTTTTATATCTTACCAGTATCCATATTATATAGTGAGCTAGCTGCGTAGGAATTTTGGTAGGAATAGTCCATTTTAAGCCGGGTGACGTCGCAGCTTGGAGGGGCATGCCTCCTCTGGCACGTACGCCAACTTGCTTGTAGGTCGCTGATTGGTCATCCTGCTTCGTGTAGACGCTTCTCAGGTTTGTTGACAAAACATATTTTTGACGGATTGGCTGCTGACGTCAGAGAACAGGTTTCGCCAGGTGTGCAGGAAAAACTCCCATCCAGTGCATCTAAGACAGCCAGGTCGAAACACCGAGTGTCAATAGTGAATTATATTGAAATATATTGTTTATATATTGCTTGAAGTCACATGGAACTGCAAAAGTGAAGAATACTATTGTAGGTGATTTGAATTAATGTCGACGTTTCTTGGAGTGGGTAGTATGATTCAGACGATAGTATATGAAGCATCGGGTTGGGTGGGGCTTAGATTGTACAATACAACCCTTGTATTGTTACAGAGCCATTGGTAGTGTATATGTACAGTTATTGGCAGAAAACGCCAGTATAGAAGTGTAACATTACGTGGTATAATGTTACAACTAGACCCCGCCCAATACTGACGTGATTAGAGATTTGTAACATTACGTGGTATAATGTTACAACTGGACAACAAGCTTACTACCCGCTCCAATAAATTCAACTCAATTAGGATCCCTACAATAGTATTTTTCTCTGTTGTAGTTCTTGTAGGCTAAGAAGACATAATAGAAACAATGCTGCACAATATATTTCATTACTCAATCCAATTCCAAGTATTAATTTGTTCGTGTACTTACAATACTAATCTGCTCACAATCTGCTCACATATTTTGTATGTTAAGTTCATCCTCTCCCTTTTATCCCTTTTTATGGTCGGGGGGTACTAGACACAGAGAGGGTGCAACAGAAGTAGAGGCAAAGGATGTCTTCTACATTTTGAATGCTACCGTAAATGTATTATCTGTCAGCAGAATTTGTTCACAAAGGTAATATTGTTACCTTTGATAAAAAATAGTGGACATATCCTTAATGAGGATGGTGGAATTGTTGCCACAGAAAAAATTGGAAAATGGTATATGTAGACTTAATACCATTGATGAAGCAAAAAGTCAGCATTTTTGCTAAACATAGATATTTTGTTTAGCTGCATCGGCTTGGTCACATCAACCGTAAAGGAATGCGGGAGCTAAGTGATTTGTCAACTGGCATAGATAATGAATTTGTGGTCGATAGTCCTTGTGAATTATGTATTAAGGATAAATAGACTAGACTACTGTTTAAGCAAAGCAAAAAAGTAGCAATGATATCTTGGAGCTCATACATTATGACCTATTTGGGCCAATGGAAACTCCCTTTAACAATGGAAGCAAGTATTTCTTGACATTTGTTGACGATCATTCCCGCAAAAAGTTTGTATATTTTTTGAAGGAAAAATCACAAGTGGCCGATACCTTTGATGACTTAAAGTGCTTGTAGAAAATCAAACTGGAAAAAAAAAAACCTTCGCTCCGATAGTGGAAAAGAATATGTTGGTAAAGAGTTTAGGAACAAACTTCATCCGGCTGAGATTATCCATCAAATAACAGTTTAGCCTACACCAGAACTAATGGCGTTGCCGAACGGACTAATCGAACACTTGTTGAAAGGACGAGAACTGTGTTGTTTGATGCCAGTATATCAAAGAGATTTTGGGCTAAGGCTGTGACTGTGGCTATGGCAGCTTACCTTGCCAGCAAGTGCCCAAACAAAATAATTAATGACAAAACTCCCTATAAAGTGTGGAGTGGTTAAATTCCTGATTTATCACGTCTCAGGATTTTTGGGTATGAAGCCATGGCCCATTTCCTAAAAGTTCTTCTAAAGAGATGGGACTCTAAATCTAAAAAAATAACTTTTGTGGGCTATTGTGAAAATGCCAAAAGCTATCGACTGATTAACCCCAAGAATGGTAAAATCACTATTAGTAGGGATGTAATTTTATTAGAAACGCCATCTATAGAAAAACTGAATAAAGTCACTCTCAACAACTAGGACAGTTCATCTTCTTTGGTAAATGAAGAAGATTACGATAAAGAACATTTTAATGGTCAAGTACAAGAAAAGACAGACATAGAGTCGATATTCGAAGAATCACCATCGACTTCAATACCTGTATAAACAACCCCGAGATGTAGTACACGCCCACCAAAACCAAAGAAATGGCCAGACTATGTCACCTACTCGGCTGAGGAGGAAAAATAATTAGCAATCCCTGTTATGGAATCTAAGCCATTGACAGCCGCTGAGGCACTTTCATGTGCTGAGTCTGAAAAATGGAAAGAAGCCATGAAGAAAGAAGTGGATTCCCTAATAAAAAATAATATCTATGAGGTTGTCAATTTCTCTCCAGAAAGAAAAGATCTACACACAAAATGGGTATTTAGAATTAAAAATGATGAAACCTCATAGTTGCCAAAATTTAAAGCTCAACTTGTAGAAAAAAGTCAGTGCTCAAACTGCCGGCATAGATAATAGATTATCAGGAGATATACTCCCCTGTTGTAAAATATTCAGCCTTAAGATACCCCTTCTTCGTGGCATTGAAAGAAGATTTTAAAATATACCACATGGATGTCCCAACCGCATATTTGTACGGTGATCTGGAAGAAGAAATTTATGTTAAGCTACCTCCGGAAATGACTGATGAACAACAGTATATAGAGAAATAAATAATTAATTCATGATGTATAATATAGTCTCCCAGAAATTTGAATTTTTTTTTGTGCAGAAGCAAGGGTTTGAGTGTTGTGCTTTGAATTGTGTGTTGAAGTAACTTTAATTATTGATCACAAATGCTTGATGTATGCCGTGTTCACTCGAGAGTGTGTTCATTCTTACAAGAGAAAACATCCTTTCACACACTTATGTGCTGGCAAACATTGTGCATATTTGTTTTTCAAATGTAACAATTGTTTTAAATCAGTCTCTGGTGTTTTAGGAGGAGTAAACATCTGATCATTTGGTGCACCAACCACAATCGTTAAGTTTCCCCAAATAATTACTAAGTTCAAAAATAATGTTATGATTCTAAATGGTGTATGTATTTCCACAATGTTTATAAAAAGATTAATCAGGCCTCATCGAATGTTGATTCATCAAAAAGTCCGTGGTCCTTTCAGAATCATGAATCGGGCCAATGCATCACACAAGATTGACATACTTGCTCTAAATAATCTTCTCTCTCTACACGACCATTTTAAAATGTCCACAGATGTATAACACGTTATTATGTAAAGTTACTGTGAATTCACATGTTCGCTGTAAAATGAGAGCAATGCTGATATTTCGTCATGTGACAGCTCTAATCCAATCACAATAAGTCCGCTTGGCCAGCGTAGCTCACACTGCTTGAGTGGAGATAATTTCAACTTTTCCAGCGTTTCCTCAAAAAACCCACCAAGAAGACCTATTTAGTGCATGCCTAAATTTTCTAGCATGCGTTGTTTATAAACACAGCACATTCTCACGATGGCATATCTCAAAAGTGATGATTTAAAAGAAAGACTATTCATTTTAGTCTCTTTAGTGTCTATAAATTCTCACATATTGTTCTTCTTCTATAGATGCAAGAAATGCTATTTTCTTTTTTCTGTTCATAATGTTAATGAATGACCAAGAGAATTGCTAAGTTGTCAGCCAGAAGGCTGTGAGTTTTGTTATTCTTTGCTCTCTTTTTCATTTCCAATTCCGGGACTCTCAACCATGTAATGGTGGCGCTATGCTGAAGCATGTTCTAATGGCATATTATATCTATTACCATCATGTGTAGTTCTTTCTCTTACAAATAATTTATTCAGCCCAAAACTATAGTAAGGTTACAACAACCGGCAATGAGTGATTTTTTTTAAAATTTAAAAAACACTGAGTTTATTTTGTGTGTAGTATCGTGTGAAGCTCTCGTGTGTGCAATTTTCGTACGCAAAAATTTCAACATGCCTAAGTTTTCCACTTTTGACTCTCGTTTTGAGGACATACAGTCATATTTTGCCAGGTTTGAACATTTCTGCACCACTGAAACAATTACAGCCGATGTAAGAGTTGCCTGGCTCCTGAGATGCATTGGCCCAGTCGCCTACCAGGTGTTAACAGATCTCTGCTCACCAGTCGCGCCGGGAACCAAGACTTTCTCCCAACTAAAGACTCTCCTCGAAACTCACTACGCTACCACAAGATCAGTGTACGAAAAGCGTTCTGCCTTTATTTCTCGCAGACAGCGTGCGGGAGAGTCATACGCGGCCTTCTGCCCACCTTTACATAATCTTGCCGCCACTTGTAGCTTCGGAACATTCCTGGATGACGCCCTCAAGTCGCAGTTTTATCACAACATCTCGTTGGACATGGTTCGCGACAAGATCAGAATGAATGAAGAGGGTAACTTCAGCTCCATGGTTGCTCTCTCTACTCGCTACGAGATCCCTGGACCAGCCAATGCACAGGTCAATGCCAGCGACAACCCTAATCTCATCAACGCGGTTCACTCATATCAACAGAAGAATAAGAAATTCAAGAAAAAGTTCCAATCCAGTCAAGGACCAAAACCTCAGCTCTCATCAGGACCAATCATCAGCCGTCTCAAAGTGCGTTATGTGGAGGTTGTGATGGGACTCATGCTAAGCCTAACTATCCTTTAACTGTCATTTTAGAGGACATATTGCTAAGGTTTGTCGCAGGGTCAAAAATTCCTTTCAGCATCAAGGAGGTGTCCGTCAAATTCAGGAGGACATACATTCAGTGTCTGTCCAAGCTACTACAGCTTGTGACTTGTACGTGGTCGACAGTAGTCAGGCACCAGCTCACAGCAGTGTCCAGTTGGAAGTCAATGGTGTACCTCTCATCATGGAAGTTGATACAGCGGCCAGCGCTAGTCTTATTGGTGAGCCAGTGTATCTTGCACATTTCAAACACCTTCCTCTAGTGTGTACCACTCCACTTCGTGGTTGCACTGGGCATGAACTAGATCTTTTGGGGGAAGCCCCTGTTAGAATTTCTTATCGGGGGCAGTCTGCTACATTACCCTAGTAGTGGTTCGGGGATTCTTCCCCTCCTTATTGGGCCTACCTTGGATCAGCCATATGCATCTGGATTGGAATGCTAGCTTTCCCATCAACTATGTTTGGCAGTTAAAAGGTGATGTGGTGGACCTGCTCAGGAATAAATATCCCTCAGTCTTCAAAGAGGCACCAGGTGAAATTAAGGGTGTGGAAATTAATGTAGTTCTGAAAGAGGGAGCCATTCCGGTATTCGATGGCCCTAGTGTCATTACTATTCCTTTGAGGAATGCTGCAAAGAAGGTCCTTGAGGAAATGGAATCAAGTGGTTTTATCCGGAAAACCAATAGTCACACCTGGGAAACACCAATGGAAATGTTCTCAGGGCCAACAAATCTGCACGGGTGTATGAAGATTTCAGCGTGACAGTAAACCCTCAGTTACATCTTGAGCACTATCTTTTACCATTTATTGATGACTTGTCTACTGTCCAAGGTTATGTTTTCAGTGCACTCGATCTCGCCCAGGCTTACCAACAACTTAAGTTGGGACCAGCTTCTCAGGAGATTTTGACTGTGAGCACTACATATGGACCATACAAGTGCCTTCGACTTCCATATGGTTTGCTTCGGCTACAGCCATCTTTCAAAGCGTCATTAGTCAGGTATTGATTGTTTTATTTATTTGGATGACATATTAGTGTCAGCTAACACCACTGAGGAGTGCCTAAGTAAAGTTGAAGTTATTCTACAAAGGTTTGTGGAATATAATGTCATTGTCAAACTGGAAAAGTGTCATTTCCTAAAGCCAAGTGTTAGATATTTGGGTCACATTTTGGATGCCCAATGGCTGAATCCAGATCAGGCCCGCATCCAGGCTCTCCTTCAAGCCAAAAAGCCTTAATAAAAATCTGAATTTCACTCGTTCATTGGGTTTGTAACCTTTTACGCAAAGTTCATCCCCAACATGTCCACTAGCTTCGTCCGTTGTATACCTTGCTCAAGCAGCATGTGAATTGGGAGTGGGGATCTGAGCAACAAAGGGCTTATTATCAGTGTCTTCAGGAATTGAGAGCGATCAGGTGCTTATTCCATACTCTACTGGCTTGCCACTTAGAATGACCAGTGATGCCTCTCAGTATGGTGCGGGTGCTGTCATCTCCCACATCTTCCCCGATGGGGCGGAACGCCCTATCGCTTTCGCATCTAAGACCTTCTCCAATGCTGAAAAAAACTACCCCCAGCACGACGGAAGGCTGCAGCTATAATTTTTGGACTTAAGAAATTTAGTTATTACCCGTTTGGTCGACCTTTTGAGCTATGCACTGACAATGCAGCGTTGGTGTCTATTTTTGGGTCTAAAGCTAAAATGTGACCTCTCACTGCTCTTCGCTGACAACGTTAGGCCATCTTGTTGTCAGCCTTCCAGTATAAGAACACATTTCGAAAATCTAAACCGATTCCTCATGCTGATTTTCTTAGCTGAAACCCTCTCCCCGATCAGACTGAGGTGGAGTCCGATATCTACAAGATCTCTTTGGTGTTCCTGGGACCTCTCACTGTGGTCCAGGTGGCCACCGAGACCAGGAAGGATCCCAAATTGAGTCGAATGCTCACATATATCCTCAATGGAATTGCGACAGAATCTGATTGTTTATTGTGGTTGTCTAGGTTCATCGCCCCGTCAGCAGTGTGGAGTGTTTGCCAATCACTCCAGTCAACTACTCCTCACGAGCCTCTGATTGCTTGGTCCTGGCCTACTATAAGGTGGCAAAGGATGTATATTGATTTTGCTGAATTTGAAGGTAAGACTCTACTCATTACTGTAGATGGTCATTCTAAATGGCCTGAGGTCCGCATCATGCATGGAGGCACCTCGGCAGAGCACACTTGTGAAGCTCTGCGCTCTATGTTTTCAGCCTAGAGGCTGCCCGAGGAGGTTGTTTCTGACAACTGTCCACCATTCTCATCAGCTGCATTCGTTTTCTGTTTAATAATGAAATTGCACATTCCCCTTCTCCTGTTTACCACCCCCAATCTAACGATTTGGTGGAGATTGTCATTAAGACCACCAAGACAGCTCTCATGAAACATTTGTTTGATGTTTCTACTAAATTCAGAACCATTCAGCATAAAGTAGACTCCTTTCTTTTGGCATATCGCAACACGCCTCACACTATAAGTAAGGTGACACTAGCTGAAGTATTTTTGGGCCGAAAGCCCCACATAAATCTTTCACTTCTCCCACCGTCCATGGTTGCAAGCAAAGAGTGAAGGAGGCTCAGGCAAAATGCACTGCTTCACAATCTTCCAAAGTCACACATTTCTCCCCAGGTGACCTAGTATGGGTGCGCTCTTTCACTAATCGCAAACTAAAGGCGGTTCCAGGTGAAATTCAGCATAGAGTCTCAACTGTCTCGTATCTATTGATTGTTGGTGGACGCTCCAAACAAATTTCAACATCTCATCTACGCCTCCGGGACCTCAAGGCTGTTCCAGTTGAGTTGTCATGGGAGATGGTCGAGCAGGCCATGCCAGCACCTAGGAATACCCTTACATCTATCTGATGGACCTACACCAGACCCTCTAATTCAGCCCCCTCCAGTTACTGATCACTCGCTCCCAGCATCTCCAGCTCCGGAGTCCACTCCATAGGCCCTTAGTCAGGCTCCCAGCGTGATGGCTCCAGCTCACACCCCTGTGAGACCTGCTGCAGACTCTCCGAGAGTGTCTGCCCCCCGAGCAGCCTCGTCAAACTCATCGCCAGCGGCCGCCCCAGTAACAACTCGCTCTGGACGTCAGGTCATCAAACCACAATGCCCGGACTTTTTCTATGTTTCGCATTAGTCAGAACTTTGATTGTGTTCTTTTCTCGCTCACTGTACTTGATTGAAATCAAGACTATTAATGGTAGCCAAGAACTTATTGTTACTCTTGTACTCTATATGCCAGCGCCGGAAATCAATGATATGTTAATTATGCATGGGAGAGTGTTATGTAGTCAGCCAGAAAGCGGTGAGTTTTGTTATTCTTTGCTCTCTTTTTCATCTCCGCTTCCATGTAATGGCGGCGCTAGGCTGAAGCATATTCTAATGGCATATTATATCTACTACCATCATGTGTAATTCCTTATCTTACGAATAACTTACTCAGTCAAAAACTATAGTAAGGTTACAACAAGAATAAACAAGGGTCTCTCTCTCTCTCTCTCTCTCTCTCCACACACACACACACACACACACACACACACACACACACACACACACACACACACACACACACACCACACACACACACGAGTATTGGAGGCAAACAGCTGATTATAATATTTACGTTTTTATTTTTGACGTTTCAATGCATAATGGGTAAACAGAGATTTCCAACTTTACAAAAGTATGTGAACAGCTGCACCACTAAGAGGTGCGGACTCACTGTACTGCTTTCAGATTCCAGCGTATGTGCGAATTCAGCTTTACTTGGAATAGCTTAAAGCTTGGGTATGTCAAAATGTCATATATGGGGCTTTCAGTTTAAGATTGCCTAACCAAACATAATAATTTACTACTTAAATATAGCTCCCAATAAGTTGTTCGTAGTGATTACTCATCGGCCATTCAAGATCCCATCTCACCCCATGAATAATGCGTATCTTAGGTTGGTAAAACAGCTCTTCCCGGGTGTCACATTGTAATGGGGTCACTTGGCGTTTTAATTAGTAAATATTGGACTTGAAATCAATGAAACCATTTGAGCCTATTTAATAAAACAAGCTTTTTTTCAATGAAAAACTATTTAACTGATTGCAATTTTGCTGTTGTCAAGTGAAGAATATAAAACACCATACTACGTTATGATTCCTTGTTTGAACGTAATCTTTTATATGTTAATCCTGTTGTAATAAAAGCCCTTAAAAGGGCAAGATACAAATAATACAAAGGGAGGAAATCATGAAAATTTAAAATAAAGCAGGAAATATATCAACATAGAAATACTTTATTCAAATAATTTTAATTGAAATACAGAAGTGCCGTTGAGATGACTGCTATTGATAATCAATGAGTTGCCTTGGAACACTATCAAAGATTTGAATAATAATTAAAGAGACAAACTCTGGTACTTTCACCACTGGCAGCGTATTTAAACGGGAGAATCCCCAAAATCAACAATACTCAAAGGCGGATCAAAAATATGTATAGTAATTTATAAGTTTTACAAGGTTAAGCCCAAAATTTAATATATTATGAGTGAAGCTCGAAATATTAATAACAACTAGCAAAACATTAAAATGGGAGAATCTCAAAATTTAATATATTAAGAATGAAGATCCAAATATTAATAACTAGCAAAACATTTAAATGGGAGAAGCCCAAAGTTTAATATATTATAAATTAAGCTCCAAACATGAATATCTAGCAAACATTTAAATAGGAGAATCCCAAAGTTTAATATGTTATGAGTTAAGCTCCAAACATTAATAACTATCAAGCATTTAAATGGGAGAAGCCCAACGTTTAATATATTATGAGTTAAGCTCCAAACATTAATAACTAGCAAAACATTTAACTGAGAAAAGCCCAAACTATAAGAAATTTTATATTATGAGTTAAGCTCCTTACATTAATAACTTGCAAAACATTTAAATTGAGAAACCAAATTTAATACATTATGAGTTAAGCTCTAAACATTAATAACTAACAAAACATTTAAATGGAAAAGCCCAAAGTTTATATTATGAGTTAAGCTTCAAACATTAATTACTCTTTAAATGAGCCCTTGCCGTCCGTGATGAGAGGACGAGTCCAGTCTAGGACTGCTACCGAGTGTTACACCCTCTCTGTTACTTTATAGTAATAGCCCACCAAAATACCACAAGGAAGGGAGGGAGTAAGCTAACATACAAAATAATAGAAAGCAGTAATAGTAAAGTTTAAAAGTGATAATAATAGTTTATTGAAAAATATGACAACAATAATTCAAGTGGCCTTAAAGGGTCATATTGTAGCTGTAGTTGGAAAACATCGTACAATAGAAAGTTTCAACGAGAAACGATAGAAAAACAGGCATAGTCGAATAGACCATGTTTACTTTAAACAGTTATGGAAAACAAATAATAATCTATACACATAGTTATGAATAACTAATAGCTTTATGAGCTCCTATCAACAAAAATTTGTCTGTGCTTCAAAGACCAAAATAGACACATATTAACTGAAACGGTTATGTTACAACAAACATTACATTTTAAACAAACGTGAGAGTTCGGCTGCAGACTGTAAGTTGAATCTTTCGCGGGACTACTAGAAACAACAACATCAAAATCTTTTAGAAAGTCGCGGCATAAATGCCAACCAACAATGGTTACAAAATTAATATTCATAATAAAAGACTTTGCAAAATTTAAAGTTAAAATTAAGGCAAACAGCAAAATTTATATTACATAAATATATTGTCAAACAAAAGAATGAATTTAAATTAAATTTGAATGCACCTCAACAAAATTAATTTGTGCACGAAGAGCAATAATAAAGTATTTACAAGTAAAATAAGAAACAAGCGCTGAAGGGCGACACAAAAATAATAGATTTAGAAAGAATAAGATCTCTATAGTGATACTCATATTTCAACCAAAAATTACAAGTTTATCTCTGACGTAAAAAAATTTAGAATCCTAATTTAAATGACCTAAGTTTCAATATTTAAATTAGAATAACGAAGTTATACATAGTTTTACAACTTTCCTGGTAGAGTTCATTTTCAGGAAAGATCGTCTCCTGACGATATCGAATATTAACAGTCCATACACGTATCAAAAGTCCATCTTCGATGGTGCCAAAACAAATGGTAGCTGTCCATTCTCGATGGTGCCGAAGCTAATAGTCGTAGTCCACCCTTGGTGGTGCTGAATCTACTAGTCTTTCATCCTCGGTGGCGTTGAATCTAATATCCGTTGTCCACCCATGGTGGTGCCGAGTCTAATAGTTGTAGCCCACCCTTGGTGGTGCTGAATCTACCAGCCGTTCATCCTTGGTGGTGTTGAATCTAATAGTCATTGTTCATCATCGATAGTGTTGAATCGAATAGTCAACGTTCTCTTGTGTGCCGCCATAGTTATAGCGTCTTGTTGCCAAGGAAAACAATAGTGGCAGGAGTAGAAACTAGCTGGTGACGTCACGTTGGCGTAAAGCTGCGTTCACTAGGTCACGTAGGCCGTTTCTCTTCTCGCTCTATGATTGGTCATCGCGTCTCCAACAAGATCACCCCAGATTTGTTGTCAGTGATCTTTTTAACTGGAAGCGCTGATTTGGTGGTTGGTTCCACTCTCCTCCGCCAGAGGGTAGGTAAGTCCGCGCCTAGTTCTCGATAGCTGTCTCTGTAGTCACCCATTAGATACTCATGACAAGGCTGACCGGAACATCAGCTGTTGAGACACCATGAAAGATTTGCCCCACTCACTAAATTAGGACGTTTTGAATTTAGGCCAGACTTGAAAGCCAGAAGATTCAGAGGGTAATTACATGAACAGTTTATATAGAAGAGAGTTGATTGTGAATTATGTTTGTGTACAGCTTGGAACTATATGGAACTAGAATAGAGAAGAGTTCTATTCTAGGAAGTATAAGTTAATGCCGACAATCTTCGGAGTGGGTAGTATGAATCGAAATAGAATTTATGCTTGTAGATTATCATTGTAACGTACTAAACGAGTACCGCTACACGAGAGCAATCTTTGATTTCCATTCCCGTATGGGGCCATCCCCAGCACCAGTATTAACCGCTGACTCGTAAAAGACCTAGTCGGTTATCCCAGTGGCGTTCAGCCGTGACAAAGGTAGTAATGGCATAAAATGTGGATCGAGGATAGGATAGGTGGGGTGATGAGGTTGTCGGCGATTCTGCTATCGGTCTGGCGTAGTTGATTGTCAAGTGTTGGTAAATTTTTATTCAACTAGGAATGTTACATCTAGGTTTTTTATACATTTTTTCTTCTAGGATTATAAACTAGGGATTTTATCATTTTTTAAATATATTTTAGGTTATAGTAAAATTTAGATAGAATAATTAGGTGCTCAACTACGCCAGCCTGGGTCGTTTATATTGTCGTGGCTTAGTCGGGTCGTACTGTCCGAGTCCTCTAACAAGTTCGTTCTCGTGCGTTTCAGTCTGGTCGTAGAACTTTTTGATTCTGTCCTGGTAGATTTCCTGTAGTTGGCGGGAGTTTGTCATCGTGTGTAGGTCGGCATTTCTAGTGCGTCTGTATCCCCTGTGAATGTCCTTAATATTTTGGTCTCTATAACCTGAAGTTTACGATTGTCAGTTTTGTAAGCATAGCTCCATACTACACAATTATAAAGGATGATGTGTTGAATTATTTGCTTGTATGGTAATATTTTAGTGGGAATTGTGAGTTGCCCTCCTTTGAACAGTGAGTACAGTTGTATGAATGTCTAAAGATATCTCAATGTCTAGGAAGATAGCTATTACGTATTTCTTTTCTTCAAATGCATTAGTTACGTCTGTTACTATGTTTATTGTGGGATGGGTGGTGGAATGGTGGTTTCTAAATCCAAACTGAAGGTTTGGAATAACACCTAGCCTGTAATTTATTATTTTCAGTCTTTTGAGAATTAATCTCGCGTATACTTTACTCAAGGTCGTTAGTAAACTTATCGGCCTTCTGTTCTGAGGGAACATCAGGTCCCTACCAGGTTTGAGGATTGTTACTACCCTCCCCAGCTTCCAGTCAGCCGGGAAATAGCAGAGCGTCAGTAGTGAGTTTTAGTAGAGCCAATAGAGCTATTACAACTCTCCTTGGCATTTGTTTTAATATTTCATTAGTCAGGTAGTCATGTCCTGGCAATTTTTTCCTAGGTAGGTCCTTTATAGTGGTGGATAGCTCTTCCAGAGTGATTACCTCTGCCATAGTGTCGGTTGGTTCTTCCAGATAATCCCTGACTGTTCTATCACGTCTCTGGTAAAGTCGTGATCTTGTGGTTCGTCGTTTGGTTTGAACTGTTTCTCAGTCATCTCTGTACTTTCATAAACCATGCCGTGCTCCCCATGGATAGCTGGTACGGTCTTTTTTCTGGTAGTCCCCTTGAGTTGTTATGTTACTTTCCACAACTTGTCTCTGTCTAGCGTGGCCTCGGTGACGTAAGTGTCCCATATGTTTCGTCTGATGTTCATGACGCTCCTCCTCACTTGGGCTAAGAGTCAATTGTATGTCGTCCTGTAGTGTGGAGTTCTGTAAGTCTGGCAGTCCCTTATCGCTTCCCGTTTCTGGGCTAAAAGAAAGTCCAAATCCGGGTACTGTTATCGGAAGTCATGTTGTATGGGTGTTTTAGTGGTGTTTATCCTGTAGGCTTCCTGAACATCTGTAGGATAGCGTCAGCCTGTTTTATTGAGTATACATCCTGCATTTCTTGTAAAGTATCCTCTAATGTCCGCCTAAACTCGTCACAAATCGCTACCGTTTGTTTGAGTCCCCTTATCTCAAAGTTAGTGTCCATCTTAGCTTCACACAGTATGGGATTGTGGTCAGAATTCAGTTCCTTTAATACCGTCATATCCTCAGTGGTTACACCAATGTTGGTCAATGCCACGTCTATGATATCAGGTCTATGTAGATAATTTGAGGGATAAAATGTGGGTTTGTCTGGGGCGATAACTACGCAGTCGTGAGAGTCTGCGTGGTATGCTGGTATTCGTCCGTTCCCGGTGGTTACTCGTCTGTTTAAAATGGTGCTTTTAGAATTGAGATCGACCGCCAAAACAGTTTGTTTGCGTCTGTGATTTCGTCTAAGTCTTGCGGTAGTAGCGTCTTAGTCGGGGGTTTATATATGGCCTCGAACCGGACACCCCGCCGCTAGTATTTACATTTATACCAGTAGCTTCTATATTCTGGAGCTTTTGAAATTGATGTGGGTAGTGAGGTAGATGGGTCTTGATCAAGATAGCCATACCCCCTACCCTTCATTGAGGCCTATCGTTTCTATAAATAGTGTATCCGTAAAAAATTTTTTTTTCTGGATTTAGATGAGTCTCATTTATTAGGGCAATATCTATTGAGTAAGTTTTAAAAATATATTCTAGCTCCTTAGCTTGCGTGAGTATCCCGTTCGCGTTCCATATAAAAACCCGAAGAATATCTTTCACCACCGTCACATTTGTGTTAGTCATAATCGGTCGAGAAGTATTCGGTCACTCCCTCTAGAATTATCATAAGTTTTTTCAGTCTTGTCAGTCGCCTCTCTGAGTCTAATGAAGTATGGTCTGAAGTGTGTGAATAATATCTTGAAAATGTTTAGGTCCTTGAGCAGGTTGATGAAGTCTTTTATATATGAAAGTAGGCAAGTGGTGTTTTCTTGTTGTGGTCGTCTGTTGCGACCCACCGTAACATCGGTATAGGAACGGTAGATGGATGTGGCCTCAGTGGATTGTTTAGCTCATGGACCTGGGAGTGGTTGGTTGGAGGGACAATATGACGGGTGCGCGGGATAGGAGGGTAGTTATTACCGTTGATAGGTGGGGGTGCTGTACATGCTGTACATGTGGGTCACGTCTGTCGTGTGTTGAGTTTATTGTTCATGGCCTCCAACAGTTGCACGTATACCGGGCATTTGATGTAGTTGGCCGTGTGTGAGCCCTTGCAATTGATACATCTTGCTGGTGCCGTATTGTCCTTTTTGGGGTATTTGGGGTGTGAGGTGATCTCCGAGACACTTCATGCATCTGGACATGTTTGAACAGTTGTTCTTAATGTTCCCATGACGCTGACACCTGTGACATTGCACAATTATGGTTTGGGGAGGGATGTAGTGATCTACCCTAACTCTCGTCTGATTAAGGTACCTAACTCCAAAGATAGTTGTATGGGTTTCGATCTTAGCAAGCGAGACCAAAAATGTCAGGGTAGTGTCATTGTCTGAGTGGTGTTAGTGGCTTCTTCCTTTCGGCTAAACTGGCGCACTTAGTAACTGGGTATCCTAGGTCGATTAGCTCTGATTTGATGTCTTCAGGGTTCAAGTTTGGTGGCAGTCCCTTTATTACTACTTTCACCGGTTTGTTGCGTGTAGTTAGTAGGTGTAAAATTCTTGGTTCATTTGCTTTAGGAGGGTTTGTACAAGTTTGAAATCGTGTGTCGAGAGGGGGTTTGTATCTTAAGTCTGTCTTTGATGTAACTTACTCCTGTGGTGGTTTCGGTGTCTTTGGACAGACACACAGACACAGACAAAAGGCATGCTCCGATGCTTCCAGAAGGGGAGCACGAGAGCAAGTTCCAACACGTACCGACCAATTGGTCACACCGTGTGGTTCGCAAAAATTTAAAAACGGGTTGTCGCGTTTCGCGAAGTTCTGAAACAAAGAAACAGAGATTACATAATATTAGTAATATTGGGGTAAAAAAGGGGGGTAAGAAATTGAGAAACCGACTAAGGGTTTTTTAGAGTTACGTGCTGAGACACTACTCTATGGGGGGCTGGGTGAGAGCCTCCCAAACCACTGTTGACACATCTCGCTTATCCGAGCAGGGCTTTGGGACGTCGATGGCACCCACCAGGATCGATGACGTAGTTCCCAAGCCCCTGGATAAGAGGATTGGTGGCACCGGGAAGTCTAGCGTAGAAAGACTGCACCAGTTTCCGGAAGTGGTCCTTGATGGTAGGCATATCCAGGTCACGATGAAGAGTCTCATTCCGGACATACCAAGGTGCGCCCACAATGATCCTCAGACATACGCTCTGGAACGCCTGCATCCTCCTCATATACGTGTCCGCCAGGTGACCCCAAGCGGGACACGCATAGTCGAGGATCGGCCTGAGCAGCTGCTTGTACAGTGTCAGACCGTTCCTTGTAGACAGGGCGCTACGCCTGTTAAGCAGTGGGCCTAGGACTCCCAGCCTTTGCCTCGCCTTGTTGAGTCTCTCGTTGCAGTGTCGTCTCCAGGTCAGTTTTGTGTCCAGCGTAAGTCCCAGGTACTTAACACTGTCCGCCCATCTGATCTGTTCTCCGAACAGCCGGAGTGGAGCCGGCCTGTAGTACTTTCTTTTCCATGTGAAGAGCATTGCAGTGCTCTTCTCCACGTTAATACTTGTTCTCCAGGTTGTCAGCCACCCCTCCAACTGCGTCAGGTGCGTCTGGAGTCGCCTCTCCACCAGCTGCCCTCGCCACGACTCCGCTACTAGAGCCGTGTCGTCCGCATACAGAGCCAACTCGGTGCCTGGGGATTTTGGAATGTCGTTCACATAGAGACTGAAGAGCAGCGGGCCCACCATGGAACCCTGCGGCACTCCAGCCCGGATGCTTCTGACTTGGGAGGTGGCGTTCCCAAAGGTAGTGGAAAAGGTGCGATGGGAAAGATAAGATTGAACAACCTTAACTAGGTAGAAGGGCAGGTTCAGGGAGAGGAGTTTGAAAAGGAGACCCTCGTGCCAAACACGGTCGAAGGCCTTTGCCACGTCAAGAAAGACAGCACCAGTCAGCCTGTTGATGTTGAAGTTCCTCGTAACCTGTTCCACGAGCCGGACAAGTTGATGAGACGTAGCGTGTCCCGCCCGAAAGCCGAACTGTTCGTCCACCAAGATGCCCCCCTCGCGAACATGTCGGGTCAGTCTCGTCATTATTAGTCTCTCGAACAACTTGCCCAGACAGTAGAGCAAGCTGATCGGTCGGTAGGACGAAGCTAGGGCCGGGTCCTTACCCGGTTTATGAAAGCAGAGGACGTTGGCATGCTTCCAGAGCTCGGGGAAGTGACTCAGGAACAGGACGGCGTTGAATAACTCCACAAGGAAGTTAATCGCCTCCAAGGGCAGCTTTCTGAGGACCGCGTTACTGATACCGTCGGATCCGGGGGCCTTGTTTTGTCTTAGAGCGGCTATCGCCCGTGACATTTCTGTCACCTCCGTGGGTTCGGGTTCATCCAAGGGTCTGTACGAGACCGCGCTGATGACCTGCGCCACGTGCGCAACGTGCACCGGGTCTGACGGGTTGTCAGTCGGTACAAATTGCGCCTCTAAGTGCTCAGCGAGAGCATCGGCCTTCTCCTGGTCGGAGTTGGCCACCCCGTTGCGACTCACAATAGGCGACCTTGGTGCGGGAACCCGCATCAAGTTCCTCGTCATTTGCCACAAGGACCTGTCCTGCACGCACAGGCTCTCAATCTTGTCCTCCCAGACACTGTTCCGGTATTCTCGGACCATCTCCCGAACCGCATGGACTTTGCGGCTCCAGTTGGCCTTGTCTACCGGGTCCCTCGAGATTTGCCAAGCCTTCCTCAGCCGATTTTTTCCCGGACGTGCCTGAGGATAGAATCGGGCAAAGAAGCCTGTGGCGCCCTCTTAGGACGGTGCCTCGGCGTCGAAGCTTCGAGCGACCCCTTGATGGCGGAAGTTATGAACTCCGCACCGCGATCGATTTCTGCTGCTGTTCGAAAGGTAGGGGTGGGTCCCAACCTCTCTCTCAACACATTCGTAAACCTGTCCCAGTCAGTGCGCTTTAGGTCGGGTTTTTCGGGGGGGGGGGGTCTATGAAGGACACCGCGCGTCCCAGGTTCACGAGAACGGGGTTGTGATCCGAGTCTAGCTCAGCTAGAGACTTCAGTACTAACCGCCTTCTGATCCCTCTGGAGACAACGAAGTCTAGGACGTCCGGGAGATAGCCGGGATTGAAAGGGAAGTGGGTAGGGGTCGGAGGCCCGGCAGCCACCAGGTCGTGTAGATCTATGACGTCGCGGAGCAATCCGCCGCGAGCGCACATAATCCTAGAGCCCCATGAAGGGTGCTTAGCGTTGAAGTCACCACCGATTAAAACAGGCGTGGTACCTCGAAGCAGCACCTCCATGTCAGCCCTCGTAGCCTGGTCGAACCGGTGGTAGGGAGGGAAGTAGATGGAAATGAGACGCACTGGGCCAGTCGAGGTCACCAGTTGGATAGCCGTTGCTTCCATGTGTTGGAGGGGAGGAAGTGAGACGACGTGGTGGTCAAGGCCCCTTCGGACCAGAACCGCCGTCCCACCCCTTCCCACATCCCCCGCTCGGTCACTACGATGGCAGATAAACTCTGCTAACGAGAACCTCATTGCGGAGCGCAAGTGGGTTTCTCCCAGCAGCATTACATCGACACGATGCTTTGCCAAGAAACTTTCAAGCTCAGCCTTCTTCCCCGCGACTCCGTTGGCGTTCCAGAGTGCGACCGTGAGCTCCTTCAGCACTGGTGGTCCTCTATTCGGGTGCACTGCCATGAGAGACCAGGTAGAGGATGATGTGCTCCATGACCAGGTGGCCACCGTTACTCCTTGGAGACTCCTGGACCTTCCTCAAGAGACTCGATGAAAAGTCCCATGGGTCCAGTCCCGGAATACCCTTGAGTAGCTCAATGCAATTTTTGAGCTTTTTAGCATCATCCTCGGGTGTGGGGGTTCCAGGGGTGACAAGGGTGGGAGTTGGGAGTGGAAGGAAAGGGTTGGAAGGGTGTAGGATGGCAGTGTGGGTTGGGATAGGGAGAGGAGCGGTCTCGGGCGGGCCCTCGACCAAAGGGGTAGAACTGGATTCCACCGGTTCAGGTTTGGTGGCTTCGGCAGGTGCCTCGGCCTGGGGAGGAGGGGTATCTCTCTTTGACAGCACACTGGCGAACGATTGTACCAGTGGCTTTGGTGTTGGAGCTGGAGTCACTTTCGCCCTCCGTCCCGCAACGTGCCCCGAGGGCTTCTGGCCTTCACTTAGCCCATCCGTCCTCCCTTCTTGAGGCTTGGAGGCCCGCACATTCCCTGCCGCCCGCAAGGACTTGTACGTGGGACAGCCCCGCCACGCCGAGGAATGAGCTCCCGAGCAGTGCAGGCACTTCGGGGGAGATCGTCTCTCCTCCGGGCACCCGCCCCTCTCGTGGTCACCACCACAGAACCCACACCTAGGGTTAGCGCGGCAATCCCTCCGCACATGACCAAACCGGAAACAGTTCTTGCACTGAACCGGGCCGCCTGGAGACTTGTACTTCTCCACCCTGACGCGGAGCCCGCACAGGACTGATATGGAATACAGCCTTGCGGTGTGCTCTCCGGGCGTCAGAGAGACAACGAAGTTCGGCAACCGCTGCCTTTCTCCGGTCTTCTGATCCCGCTTCCATTGGGAGAGCATCTGTGTGACGGATTTCACGGGGAAACCCATCTCCACTAGCTCCTCCTGGATGTCGTCGGGGTTTGTCCGTGTCAGGAGTCCCTTCACCACGACCCTGACCAGTCGCTCCCGTCCCAGCTCGTAGGACCAATGCTGGATCCCCAAGCTCGGCAAGAACTTCTGGAGGGCGCGGTAATCCTCCTCCGACCCGCACTGGAGGCGCACTCGGTCCCCCGGCTGCCTGACCACCTCCACACGCTCTCGAACCTTGGATCGGATGGCCCTCGCCAACTTGGAGTAGCCCTCCACATCACACAATATGATGGGAGGGATCTTCCCCTTCGCTTTGCCAGCCGGCCCAGAGCCACTAGTACCAGGCTGGGGTGACACACGGCTTGCGTTGTTACCCGCAGGTTTCCGCCGCTTCCCACCTTTACCCAGCGCTGGCGCACCCTGGCCCGGGCCACCGCTGGCCTCGCTCTCATCACCAGAGCTGCCGCCTAAATGGTTAGGGTTGCCCCCCAACAGCTTCCTGGTGTTGCCGGCCTTCCCCCTTCGGCGGGGTCTTACGGTCCGAAATCCTTCTGACTCATCATCGGACTCCTGGCTCGACTCGTCACGCATCAACGGGAGGTCTGGTCCTGAAGACAGTCCCTCCACGTCCACGGACTCGCACGAGCTGTCAACACGCGCGAAGCGTGCGACCCGGTCTTCCGAATCTGAAGAAAATTCAGCCAGGCGTTTCACACCTACCGACACCCCTTGGCGGGAGGTGCCGGAGTTGACGCGGGTTTTTGAGACCCTTGCGTTAGCGCTTGCGTCAGTGCCGCTGCAGCGGTCTTTACTGGCGGAGGACGGCTAGGCTCCCCCTGGTCAGGGCTTGCGTTGGCACCGTTAGGTTTCCACCCATCGTGCTGGCGGGAGCTTTCGCCATCCTCCCCGGTTTGCGGGCTGTCGGCCCTAAAAAGGGCCTCCAGCACTTTTTGGCCAACAGCAGCACGCTCACCTCCTGTAGTCGGAGGGGCCCCGCTGGGCTCGCCCGCATCGGCATTGCTGCCGACGCTTTGAAGGGGGCCAGCACTGTCCCTCAAGCCGAGGCCCGAGGGTGCAGTGCCGGAAGCCCCGGCGGATCTGCCAGTGGCACGCTCGCCTCCGGTAGCTGGAGGGGCTCCGCTGGCTTCACCTTGGCCACTTGCGCCCACCTCGCCGGTAGTTGGCGAGATCACGCTGGCCGAGTTGTTGGCCCCGATAAGGGCCGAAACTTCACCCGAGGGTGAAACCGACTGGGTGTGGCTAACGGCACGCTCACCTCCAGTAATTTTAGGGGCCCCGTTACCTCCACCCGCTTGGCTGTGGACTGCGCCCACCTCCCCGGTAAATTGGGGGGTCACGCCAGCCTTGTTGGCCCTGGAAAGGGCCGATTTGTTGGCCCTAATAAGGGCCGATTTGTCACCCGGGGGCGACTCTAGCTCACCTCGGCCAGCGGCACGCTCGGCTCCGGGAATTGGAGCGGCCCCGCTGACTTCGGCAGCTACCTCTGGCTTGTTGCCCCTCGAAGGGGCAGCTGCCACTGAAGCTCCCGCCTTCGGGCTTGTGGCGGACCACTTGCCACCCGGCACGAGCTCCTTCCTGACCGGGGGAGCCTTCAGTCCCCGCGAGCGGAGACTTCCAACCTCCCCAGTAAGGACGGGCAGCACAAGCCTGCCGTTGACGGCGGATCCCCCGCTGCTCGCCGCCAACTTCTTCTTGCCCGGGGTCGGTCGCTTCCCGGGCCCGGGGTTCTTCCTCGCCTCATCCGGCGGTCTTCTCCCGACCCCGACACCAACACCTTTCTTCAACTTCACCGAGGGCTCCATCAACCGTAGAATCAGCAAACGCTAAGTAGGCTCAGAAGCAGGAAACACGTAAGGGAGGCAGGACGACACCTTGCACTCACCTCCATCGGTATAGGAACGGTAGATGGATGTGACCTCAGTGGCTTGTTTAGCTCATGGACCTGGGAGTGGTTGGTTGGAGGGACAATATGACGGGTGCGCGGGATAGGAGGGTAGTTATTACCGTTGATAGGTGGGGGTGCTGTACATGTGGGTCACGTCTGTCGTGTGTTGAGTTTATTGTTCATGGCCTCCAACAGTTGCACGTATGCCGGGCATTTGATGTAGTTGGCCGTGTGTGAGCCCTTGCAATTGATACATCTTGCTGGTGCCGTATTGTCCTTTTTGGGGTATTTGAGGTGTGAGGTGATCTCCGAGACACTTCATGCATCTGGGCATGTTTGAACAGTTGTTCTTAATGTTCCCATGACGCTGACACCGGTGACATTGCACAATTATGGTTTGGGGAGGGATGTAGTGATCTACCCTAACTCTCGTCTGATTAAGGTACCTAACTCCAAAGATAGTTGTATGGGTTTCGATCTTAGCAAGCGAGACCAAAAATGTCAGGGTAGTGTAATTGTCTGAGTGGTGTTAGTGGCTTCTTCCTTTCGGCTAAACTGGCGCACTTAGTAACTGGGTATCCTATGTCGATTAGCTCTGATTTGATGTCTTCAGGGTTCATGTTTGGTGGCAGTCCCTTTATTACTACTTTCACCGGTTTGTTGCGTGGTAGTGAGTAGGTGTAAAATTCTTGGTTCATTTGCTTTAGGAGGGTTTGTACAAGTTTGAAATCGTGTGTCGAGAGGGGGTTTGTATCTTAAGTCTGTCTTTGATGTAACTTACTCCTGTGGTGGTTTCGGTGTCTTTGGCAATCTCGATAATCTTTTTATAGTTGTGTATCCCTACAGCCACTATTGGTGATAGTATCTCTTTCTTGTTGGTGTCTGTCTGTGTTTAGGTTTTTTTTGTGGTTGTTTTTTGGGTCTCGGCGCCAAGTGGTGTATATTTGTTATCGACCGTGGTGATAGTTTTCTTTGAGTGTGTCCTATCGGTGTTTCTACATATCAGCTTACGCCTGAGTTTGTCGACTAGGGTGAATGAACCGTTGCCATTGTGATCAGTTTTCATGTCGGTTGTCTCCGGGTTAGCCTCCGATTAGAAAAGTTAGCATTTCTGTTTGTTCTTGGTTTTGTGAAGATCAGTGTGGTGTCGTTTGTTTTTAGTGGTGCTGCGGGCATTTCGTGGAGCCCTGACAAGGACAGGCTAGTGGCATACGGGTGTAAGGGAGAGTGGGGGCTCTCCCTTCCTGTGGTGTGTTGTTGTGTGTGTCCCTAAGACGGTCACCAACTGCAAGGTATTGCTTTGCAGCCGGCCGCGTTTTATGTCTTTCAGATACTGATTGGCGCCGTTAGGATCAGCGCAGCTTAAGACCCCGGACAGACCGTCTCAGACTCTGTTTTGTAGGAGGATGGGGCTAAATTCGTTGTCTAATGTTGGCTTCCTCTCCGGTGTCATCGTAGTCTTCTCTAGGAACAGCAGGCACATCCGACCTCCTCGGAACCTCGTAGACAAATTATTGCAATCTTTGCCTTTCGGTTGTTGCCTTGACAGAAGCGCCAAGCTAGGTAATCAGAGAAAGGGCTGATTTTGCTTTGTGAGTTACAGGCAGCAGTCGCTAGCCCTTATCCTCATGGTATGAGGGTGAAACAATGAATGGGTGAAATCGTTGAGTGATGCTGTAATAAACTACAATGATATAAATTAGTACCCTGTGAGTGTAATAGTTGTGATTATGAATGATGTCGCTGTGTCTTAGGGGTTTAGAAGGATTTTGTGTTGTTGGGATAAGGTAGGTTGGTATATTAGGAATTATCGCTTGTGGGTGATAGCGTAACGTGAGTCCGGGAATGGAATTGGTAGGATTAACTTCTTGGGATTTGGTTCGGAGGTGATAAATACATTTCCATTCCCCATCTGGGGCCGACCCAGACGCCAGTATTATCCTCTGACTCGTAAAAAAAACCTAGTCGGTTATCCCAGTGGCATCCGGCACAACAACAACACAGGTATAACAAAGGTAGTGATGGCATAAAATGTGCGATTGTGCGTGTAGGTCGGGTTAAAGGTGTTTAGTGGGATTTATGATATTTGGAAGGTTGGGATTTAGAAGGCAGTCCGCGTTCACCTTGCTTTCTGGCATAGTGACTTTGAAAAAAAATTACGTTTGTAATGTCATTTAACTAATTTTTTTTTTCTTTAAGAAGGAATTTTCCTTTCTGGGTTCTTTTTGTTTTGTATATTTTTGATATTTTTTTTTGTTTAATAATGGTTTTTTTAGTCACTGCCAGTCTGATCCTTTTGTGTTTCCTGTGGTCGTCTGGGTCATAGCGTCCTAGTGATCTTATGATTGCGTTAGTGTGTGTGTGTCACTTTGTTCGTAGAACCTCTCGTTACTATCTTTGTATATTTCTTGAAGTTGCCTGCTCTTCGTCATGGTGTGTATGTCGTCTGATCTGGTGTAACAGTTAGTCCCGTTGATCGTTATAAGGATTTTGTTTTGATTGGTCTGCAATTTTTGAGTAAGTGTCCTGATGCATAACTTCAGGCTACGCAGTTGTAACGTATGATCGGTTGAATTACTGCTTTGTAAATAATCAATTTTGTGTTCTTTGTTCGCTGGTTACCTTTTAATAATAGATATAGCTGCACGAATCAGCTTAGTGCTTTTTTGTTTGTTTTTTCTATGTGTTTTATCCATGTTAATCTCTTATCTATTGTTATGCATAAATACTTAACGCATGTCTGTGTGGGTATTTCTGTGTTAAATAAGATGAATGGAGCTGGTGGATTTTGCAGCCTTTTAGATATTACTAGTGCTGATGATTTGTCTGGATTTACTTTTATTCTACATTTAGTGAACCATTCTTGTAGTGTTACTAGGTATCTTTGAATTCCTAAACTCGCGAATTGTATGTTTCTGTTTTGTGCGTAGATCATGGTGTTGTCTGCGAACTGTCTAACTTTGACTCTTGGGTCTGACGGTATGTCTGATACGTAAATATTGTAAAGGCGTTGTGATAGCGTGGAACCTTGGGGAACGCCAGCCTTTATTGGATGTTTCGGGGACATTTTATCCTCCATTGTAACCTTGAATGTTCTAAGAATTAGGAAGCTGGCGATTGTGTGTATGAACCAACAGGGGAAGCCAAGTTGAATTAATTTGTAAAGTTGGCAAATGTGTCATACTTTGTCGAAAGCCTTCTCTATATATGGAAATATAGAGATCAGATATTTTTTTCCTCGAAAGCCAGAGTGGCATCTTCTATTAGATTAACCAGTGGGTAAGTGGTGGAGCGCTTGTTTGTGAAGCCTAATTGAGGTTCTGGGATAATGTTTAAACTATCGGTGATTTTTTTGAGCCTTCTAAGTATCATTTTTTCAAATAATTTGCTTAGCGTAGAGAGGAGACTAATTCGCCTTCTGTTTTGTGGAAACAGCGGGTCTTTACTAGGTTTAGGTAGTGTTATCACTTTCGCCAGCTGCCAGTCGTCCGGGAAGTGACAGAGGTAAAGTAGTGTGTTTAGTATTGTCAATAGTACCTGCACTGCCCTAGGTGGTAAGTGTTGTACTACCTCGTTTGTGATGTTGTCATGTCCTGGAGCTTTTTTCCTGGGAAGATCCTGTATAGTCGATGTAAGTTCTTCCAGTGTGATGTCGTCTGCTTGTGTGTCGTTTGGTTTGAACAAGTATTCCCTTACTGATATGGTGGCTTCTCTGTCGAAGTTTGTTTTTTGTAGTTTGGCGTGAATTGCTTTTCTAGTGTCGTGGCTATGGCCTCCGCTTTCTCCAAGCTTTTGTAGGCCACGCCATTTTGCCCGTGGATGGCTGGTACCATTCTGATTTTGTTTATCACCACTTAGTTGTTTCGTGATTTTCCATGTTTTGTTTGTGTCAGGGGCTGCTTCTGTGACATAAGTGTTTCATTTGTCTAACCTGATGCTTTTGACTGTTATTCTAATCTGTGATTTTAATCTATTGTAGGCTGCTCTGTGTTGGGGGTTCTGAAAGTCTGCCAGTCCCGCCTGGCTCCCCTTTTTTGAGCTATGAGAAAGTCTAGTTGTGGGTTGTTTTTACGGAGGTCGTGTTGGTTTGCTTCCCTCACTGTGCTCTGTTTTTAGGCTTTTTGTGCCGTCGACACGAGCAAGCGAAGCGTTGCTTCAGCTTCTTCCGTGTTTTGGATGTGGTGTACTTTCGGGAGTGTCTCTTCCAGTGTTGTTTTAAACGTGTCCCAATTACATGTTGTATGGTTGTTTGAGAGCCCCTTTATATCAGTATCTGCGGTAATCCTTATATCACAGAATATTTGATTGTGATAGGAATCTGATTCGTGTAGTACCGTGAGGTCTTCTGGTGTGATTCCTATATTTGTTAGAACTACATCTATTATGTCTGGTTTCTGTAGGTATTTTGATGGGTAAAATGTCGGTTCATTTGGTGCAATCACTAGGTAGTCATTGTTGTTTGCGTGTTCGTTAAGTGTGCGACCGTTTGCAGTCATTGATCTACTGTTCCAGTTCGTGTGCTTTGAGTTCAGGTCTCCTTTAAGTATTATTTTCCTTGTATGCGTAAGTTAGTCCAAGTCTTGTGTCTGTAACGTTGCCTGCGGCAGTTTGTATATGGCCGCAAATAGAATACTCCCCCGCCTGGTGTTGACCTTAACTGCTGTAGCCTCTAGTGTTATAAAGTTTTTAAAATGGTGTTGATAGTGTGGGAGATTTCTTTTAATGAAGACCGCTGTCCCCCCTCCGGGTCTATTTATTCTATCTGACCTGTAAATTTCGTAACTGTAGAAATAAACATTTTTTGTTGGTTTTAAGTGGGTCTCATTTATCAGAGCTATGTCTATTGCATACGTGTTGAGTAGATCTTCTAATTCTTTTGCTTGCTGGGGTATTCCATTCGCGTTCCACACAAAAACTCGCAGTGCGTCCTTCGTCAATGTCGTACTTTTGTCCTTCATTCCGTGGTGAAATATTCAGTTAGACCTCCTATGACTATCATTAATTTGTCTGATGTGTCTTTTGCCTGCCTTAACTGTGTAAGGTATGGTTTGAAGTGAGTGATTAATTTGATTATGTTCAACTCCTTGAATTAATTAAATAACTCCTTGATATCGGAGGCTGTGGAAGTTTGTTCTTGGGTAGATTGTTGTGGGGGCCTACTTGACTGACGCACGAGCTGGCTGTATTGCTGGTGTATGCTTGCCGCGTCTACCCGGCTTGTGGATGCGAACTCAGATTGGCGCATTTCGGCCATTGTATTGGGTCATTGGGGAAATTTCTGCCTGTGATTGGTGTTCCCTAATTCCTTGGCATACTTTGTGATTCTCATTTAGTTTTGCGATCCCCTCGTCACTATTTGTGAACGTCGCTGTTTGGATGTCTTTCCTGATGCGTCGTTGTTTGTGGCTTGATTGTCGTCAGACATAAGTTTTCGGCCCTATTCAGGGCGTCAAATTGGTTTGATGTTGTTATTGTCTTTTTTGTGTTTTGTTCTGTTTTAAATTTACGTTTCCTAGTTGATTTTGGAGGCTAGTGTAAATGTCCCTTGTCCGTCAGTGTCAGATCCCATCTCAGTGTTGTCACTAGTTGATTGTTCTGCATGTGCTGGTATCATTTTTGTTTTGATGTTGTTTGTGGTCTGTGTGGCTGCAGCCTTTCATACGGCCCTGAAAAGGGCTGGCTAGTGGCGCGCGGTGTACTGAAGAGTGGGTGCTCTTCCTGTTGGAGTATGCTGTGGTATGTCTCCCTCTAAACAGACTCCGACTACAAGGTATTGCTTTGTAGCTGGTGACGCATTACGTCTCTCTATAGCTGGTTGGCACCGTTAGGATCAGCACTATAGAGAAACCACCACCACGTTTGTCTCGAGATTTGTTGGGTCCTGGGGTCTTCCGGGCTTAAACAGGTGTTTGCCTATTGATCTTTCAAATTCTCCGTCATCGTCTGGTCACTCGTTCTGGTGGTCAGTCTAGCTGCACAAGGTGAAAACACGTCCTTCTTTCCCCCGAGTCTCACCGACCACTCATTATCCCTTCGCAATATTTACAGCCGTTCCCTTGTCTGCTGGACTACCAGCTCTGACTGTCGGAAGCGATCCTCAGAGAATGTAGTTGTTGGCTTGTCATTACCTAAGATTACCGATATGTAGTCACAGACCATAATCTCTTTTTGTAGAAATGTTTATTGGTTGTGGAAGGTAAATGGAGTTGTGAATTGGAGAGCGTGGTGTGTTGTTGAGTAACTATAATGGGCCCTAGTACACTGTGGTGGTGGACACAAGTGCAGTCAGTCCGATGTGTAAGTTGGGGTGTGTGATTTCTCGATGAGCTGAAATAAATCACAGATTTATGTTAGACACTAAGTGAGGGATGGATAAGTGATTGCGAATTTGTGAAATATGATTTCTTGACGTTTGTCAAGTTGGATAGAGTGGAAGGGGTAGCTAAGGATAAAAGTGATGAGCACTGAGACAGGCTAGTTGGGGAATTGTGGAGCTGGGTAGGAACCTCCTACTGCAGTTTTGGTTTTTTGTATTTCCTGGGTTCTCGGGGGTTATACTGCATAAGGTTTCTGACTATTTCGTTTTCCTTCAGCAGTAGGGTTTTGTTGTAGAAAGTTCTGTCCCGGTCTTCGTATAACTCTCTTAGGGTCTTGGTCCCAGTCTCTGTGTGGATAACCACGTTGTTTGTTCTTGTAGTTACATCAAGTATACATACATCTGAGTACTTTGTTTTGGACCACTTGGAGCTGATTAAATACATTTTGCGCCACATAGCTCCACGCTTCACATGCGTAAGCGAGTAACGGCAGGATTAGACTTCTATAGAGGATAAGTTTTGTTGAGATGTTCAGTTGCTGGCTCTGTAAGAGTGAATAGTTCCTGACGAAGACCCCCATAGCCTTTTCCCTCGTTTATTAAATGTGGGGTTTCCAGTTGAGCCGGGAGTCTATTGTGACACCAAGGTATCTAAGTTCATTTGATTAGGGGATGATTTCACGCAGAACCCTAAACTGGTTCTGTGGCTTAATCCTCCTTTTAGATATTCTGATGGCTGTGGAGTTTGCCAGGTTTACTTTTATCCTCCACTTTTCCAGCCAGTCGTCAAACTGGTCCAGATACTATTGCATATGTTTAAAAGCATATCTGATATTTCTTTGCGAAGTGAAGAAAAGAATGTCATCAGCAAATAGCTTGACTCTGATTTTTGGATTGGTAGGGATTTCGGCGACATATACGCTGTAGAAAAAAATGTGATAGGACGGGTCCCTGTGGCACTCCCGCTATGATGTTGTGAAAGGATGAATTCTTTCCTTCAATTTTTACTTTAAAGTAGCGACAGTGTAGGAAGTTTCTTACCATGTAAATGTATGCCTGGGCAAATTGTTTCAGTCTTTCGAGGATGATTTTTTCGTACACCTTGCCAAGGCTGCTAAGTAAGCTGATAGGGCCCCTGTTCTGTGGAAATTTGAAGTCCTTGCCTGGCTTCGGGATGGATATTATGTCCACCACTTTCCAAACCTCTGGGAAGTAACCCACCTTAGTTCGGCAGAAAATATGGCAGTCAGGAGGGTAATGATTGTACCAGGGGCATGGCACAGCATCTCGTTTAATATTCTGACCGCTCCCGGGGCTTTCTTCGTCTTCAGCTTCCTGATGACCTGTTCCACTTCCAGTCAGGACACCGGGGTTGGTGGCACCTCACAAGGTTCTTCGAGGAATAGATTTACTTCTTCTTTAATAACTATTGATGCATAGATTTATGTTATGTGCTTTACTTTAAAAAATTACAGCCGTGGCTGCACTTGCCCCAGCGATTTTGCACGTGGAACAAGTGCAGACCAGGAACTCGGGGCTATTGTAGCCTCACTGGTTGCACTTGGCCTGAATTTTTAACCCCTTTTTTTGCTTCTCTTTTTTATCACTTTAGTTTGTATTTAATATAATTTTGCTTGCTCAATTAGGATGTAGAGGAGAAATGCACTTTTCAGTGTCATTTTCTTCATTAAATATTCAATAATAGCAGTGGCGTATTCTGAGAAAACTAATAGGTATGCTGTACTCTAAAAGTTGCAGGGGAGATTTGGTGGCTGAGGATCATCAACTACCGTTGTCCAAGAATGTTAAGGGATTATTTCCAGTGACATATTAAAAGAAATGTACCTATAAAACAGTGGTTCTCGGTCATTTATTATTTCCCCTTAACTGTGTGCTATCTTAGGAAATTTTGAGGCCCCCCCTACTCTCATATTTTTTATTTATCCACAACGATGACTACCATCCACTCAAAATGTAATAAAAAAGCTACATGGCGTCAAGCCTCATTCAGGATATACCTATAGAGTGGCTGCCAAACTGTGTGGCGAATTAATGCCAACTCTTGCGGATAGAACGTTTCATGCTGTCAGCATGACGGCGCCTCTAGCCATTAAACTTGGCTTTCTATACCAGAGCCACTACTTTTTTATTCAAGTAGCGTCTTATTTATCCACACTACGCTGAGGCTAAACCTTTCTAAACCCACTGCTCCCCAGATAATCTGGAATACTTGTCAGAACATCTGGAAGCGCCGGGAATCAATCCCGGAACCTCTGGGTCCGTAGCCAGAACCTCTTACCACTAGACCACAAAGGCGGTCCTCAAATTGTAATGGTATCTGAATGGTTAGAAATTAAAGTAAATATTAATGTCGGGGCTAAGAGTGGTATGAGAACATTTCTGAATGCATAAGAGAGACATAACTTATTCATTTAGCTTACTGTAATTAAAAGCACAAACAATACACAAAGCAAAAAATCATAA
>JBCFYV010000003.1:11850397-11899410 GCA_039000515.1 Timema cristinae
AACTCAAATTTTATATATATAAGAATGAAATCCAAATTAATAACTATCAAAACATTTAAATGGGAGAAGCCAAAGTTTAATATTATAAATTAAGCTCCAAACATGAATATCTAGCAAACATTTAAATAGGAAATCCCAAAGTTTAATATGTTATGAGTTAAGCTCCAAACATTAATAACTATCAAGCATTTAAATGGGAGAAGCCCAACGTTTAATATATTATGAGTTAAGCTCCAAACATTAATAACTAGCAAAACATTTAAATGGGAAAAGCCCAAAGTTTATTATTATGAGTTAAGCTTCAACATTAATTATTCTTTAAATGAGCCCTCATGTTCGAAAAGAAAATGTAAAGATTATGGTGTGAAAATAAATATGGCTGAAACAAAGTCTTGACATTATTCAATAAACGACCAAAGATTTTAATGGATAAGCCCGAAGTTCATGTTACATGCCGTCCGTGATGAGAGGACGAGTCCAGTCTAGGACTGCTACCGAGTGTTACACCCTCTCTGTTACTTTATAGTAATAGCCCACAAAAATACCACAAGGAAGGGAGGGAGTAAGCTAACATACAAAATAATAGAAAGCAAGTAATAGTAAAGTTTTAAAAGTGATAATAATAGTTTATTGAAAAATATGACAACAATAATTCAAGTGGCCTTAAAGGGTCATATTGTAGCTGTAGTTGGAAAACATCGTACAATAGAAAGTTTCAACGAGAAACGATAGAAAAACAGGCATAGTCGAATAGACCATGTTTACTTTAAACAGTTATGGAAAACAAATAATAATCTATACACATAGTTATGAATATAACTATGAGCTTTATGAGCTCCTATAAATCAAAAATTTGTCTGTGCTTCAAAGACCAAAATAAAACACATATTAACTGAAACGGTTATGTTACAACAAACATTACATTTTAAACAAACTGGAGAGTTCGGCTGCAGACTGTAAGTTGAATCTTTCGCGGGACTACTAGAAACAACAACATCAAAATCTTTTAGAAAGTGCGGCATAAATGACAACCAACAATGGTTACAAAATTAATATTCATAATAAAAGACTTTGCAAAATTTAAAGTTAAAATTAAGGCAAACAGCAAAATTTATATTACATAAATATATTGTCAAACAAAAGAATGAATTTAAATTAAATTTGAATGCACCTCAACAAAATTAATTTGTGCACGAAGAGCAATATAAAGTATTTACAAGTAAAATAAGAAACAAGCGCCTGAAGGGCGACACAAAAATAATAGATTTAGAAAGAATAAGATCTCTATAAGTGATACTCATATTTCAACCAAAAATTACAAGTTTATCACTGACGCAAAAAATTTAGAATCCTAATTTAAATGACCTAAGTTTCAATATTTAAATTAGAATAACGAAGTTATACATAGTTTTACAACTTTCCTGGTAGAGTTCATTTTCAGGAAAGATCGTCTCCTGACGATATCGAATATTAACAGTCCATGCACGTATCAAAAGTCCATCTTCGATGGTGCCAAAACAAATGGTAGCTGTCCATTCTCGATGGTGCCGAAGCTAATAGTCGTAGTCCACCCTTGGTGTGGTGGAATCTACTAGTCTTTCATCCTCGGTGGCGTTGAATCTAATATCCGTTGTCCACCCATGGTGGTGCCGAGTCTAATAGTTGTAGTCCCCCTTGGTGGTGCTGAATCTACCAGCCGTTCATCCTTGGTGGTGTTGAATCTAATAGTCATTGTTCATCATCGATAGTGTTGAATCGAATAGTCAACGTTCTCTTGTGTGCCACCATAGTTATAGCGTCTTGTTGCCAAGGGAAAAACAATATTTGGCAGGGTAGAAACTAGCTGGTACGTCACGTTGGGCGTAAAGCTACGTTCACTAGGTCACGTAGGCCGTTTCTCTTCTCGCTCTATGATTGGTCATCGCGTCTCCAACAAGATCACCCCAGTTTTTGTTGTCAGTGATCTTTTTAACTGGAAGCGCTGTTTTGGGTGTTGGTTCACTCTCTCCGCCAGGGATAGGTAAGTCCGCCCCTAGTTCTCGAAGCTGTTCTCTGTAGCCCACCCTATAGATACTCATGACAAGGCTGACCGGAACATCAGCTATTGGGGACACCATGAAAGATTTGCCCCCTCACTAAATTAGGACGTTTTGAATTTTAGGCCAGACTTGAAAGCCAGAAGATTCAGAAGGGTAATTACATGAACAGTTTATATAGAAGAGAGTTGATTGTGAATTATAATGTTTGTGTACAGCTTGGAACCCTATTGGGAACTAGAATAGAGAAGAGTTCTATTTAGGAAGTATAAGTTAATGCCGACAACCCTTCGGAGTGGGTAGTATGAATCGAAATAGAATTTATGCTTGTAGTTATAATTGAAACGTACTAAACGAGTACCGCTACACACGAGCAATCTTTGATTTCCATTCCCCGTATGGGCCACCCCCAGCACCAGTATTAACCTCTGACTCTTTAAAAAACTAGTCGGTTATCCCAGTGGCGTTCAGCCGGACAAGGTAGTAATGGCATATAATGTGGATCGAGGATAGGAAATGGGTGGGGTGATGAGGTTGTCAGCGATTCTGCTATCGGTCTGGCGTAGTTGATTGTCAAGTGTTGGTAAATTTTTATTCAACTAGGAATGTTCCCATCTAGGTTTTTTATACATTTTTCTTCTAGGATTATAACTAGGGATTTTTATCTTTTTTTTAAATATATTTTAGGTTATAGTAAATTTAGATAGAATAATAGGTGCTCAACTACGCCAGCCGGGGTTTCGTTTATATTGTCGTGGCTTAGTCGGGTCGTACTGTCCGAGTCCTCAACAAGTTCGTTCTCGTGCGTTTCAGTCTGGTCGTAGAACTTTTTGATTATGTCCTGGTAGATTTCCTGTAGTTGGCGGGGGTTTGTCATCGTGTGTAGGTCGCATTTTTAGTGCGTCTGTTTCCCTGTGAATGTCCTTAATATTTTGGTCTGTATAACCTGAAGGTTTTACGATTTTCAGTTTTGTAAGCATCTGCTCCATACTACACAATTATAAAGGATGATGTGTTGAATTATTTGTTGTATGGTAATTTTTAGTGGGAATTGTGAGCTTGCCCTCCTTTGAACAGTGAGTAAAGTTTTTTGAATGTCGAAAGATTTCTCAATGTCTAGGAAGATAGCTATTAAAGTATTTCTTTTCTTCAAATGCATTTATTACGTCTTCTACTATGTTTATTGTGGGATGGGTGTGGAATGGTGGTTTCTAAATCCATAATGAAGTTTGGAATAACACCTAGCCTGTAATTTTAAATTTTTAGTCTTTTGAGAATTAATCCGCGTATACTTTATCAAGGGCGTTAGTAAACTTATTCGGCCCTTTTGTTCTGAGGAACATCAGGTCCCTACCAGTTTGAGGATTGTTACTACCCTCCCCAGCTTCCAGTCAGCCGGGAAATAGCAGAGCGTCAGTATGAGTTTTAGTAGAGCCAATAGAGCTATTACCACTCTCCTTTGGGATTTGTTTTAATATTTCATTAGTCAGGTAGTCATTTTCCTGGGAATTTTTTCCTAGGTAGGTCCTTTTTAGTGGTGGATAGCTCTTCCAGAGTGATTACTCTGCCATAGTGTCGGTTGGTTCTTCCAGATAATCCTGACTGTTCTATAACGTTCTCTGGGAAAAGTCGTGATCTTGTGGTTCGTCGTTTGGCTTGAACTGTTTCTCAGTCATCTCTGTACTTTCATAAACCATGGGCCGTGCTCCCCATGGATAGCTGGGACGGTCTTTTTTCTGGTAGTCCCCTTGAGGGTTTTGTTACTTTCCACAACTTGTCTCTGTCAGCTGGCTCGGTGACGTAAGGTCCATATGTTTTTGTCTGATGTTCTTAACGTCCCCTTACTTGGGCTAAGAGTCAATTGTATGTCGTCCTGTAGTGTGGAGTTCTGTAAGTCTGGCAGTCCCTTATCGCTTCCCGTTTCTGGGGTATAAAAAAAGTCCAAATCCGGGTACTGTTATCGGAAGTCATGTTGTATGGGGGTTTTAGTGGTGTTTATCCTGTAGGTTTCTGAACATCTGTAGGATAGCGTCAGCCCGTTTTATTGAGTATACATCCTGCTTTCTTGTAAAGATCCTCTAATGTCCGCCTAAATCGTCACAATCGCTACCGTTTGTTTGAGTCCCCTTATCTCAAAGTTAGTGTCATCTTAGCTTCACACAGTATGGGATTGTGGTCAGAATTCAGTTTTCCCTTTAAAACCGGGATATCAAACAAGGGGTTTCCAAACCCAAAGTTGGGCAATGCCACGTCAAAATATCAGGTCTAAGTAGATAATTTGAGGATAAAAAGGGTTTGGCTGGGCGATAACTACCCTAATCCGGGGAGTCCCCGCTTTGGGGAAACTGGAATTTTGCCTTTCCCGGGGGTTACCGCTGTTTTAAAATGGTGCTTTTTGAAAATTTAGATTTGACCGCCAAACAGTTTTGTTTGCGTCGTGTTTCGTCTTAAATCTTGCGGTTTTGTAGCGTCTTATTTGGGGTTTATATATGCCTCGAACCGGTTAAAACCCCCCCGGGGCCCCAAAAATTTTCTTTTTTACCAGTAAACTTCTAAATTCTGGGGCTTTTGAAATTGGGGTGGTAAAGAGGGAGATGGGTTTTTGATCCAAAATAAACCATGCCCCCTACCCTGCATTGGGGGCCCACGTTTTCTATAAAAAAATGTATCCTTTTTTTTTTTTTTTTTTTCTGGGTTTTGATGAGTCCCCATTTATTAGGCAAAAAACATTGATAATTTTAAAAAAATATTCTAGCTCCTTTTCTTTGCGTTAGTATCCGTTTTTGCGTTTTCCCAAAAAAACCCCGAAGAATAACTTTCCCACCGTCACTTTTTTGTTAGTCATAATCGGGGTCCGAGAAGTATTTCGGTCAACCCCCCTAGAATTAAAAAAAAAGTTTTTTTTATCTTGTCAGTCCCTCTCCCGATTTTAATGAAATATGGTCTGAAGTGTTTGAAAATAAACTTTAAAAAGTTTAGGGCCTTTAGCAGGTTGATGAAGTCTTTTATATATAAAGTAGGCAATTTTGGGTTTTATTTTTGTTGTGGTCGTCTTTTTGCGACCCACCCCTAACATCGGGATAAAACAACACAGACCCAAAAAAAATGCCCGATTCTTCCAGAAAGGGGGGCACGAGAACAAGTTTTCCCAAAACTTTCCGACCAATTGTTTACACCTGTGGGTTTTTCAAAAATTAAAACGGGGTTTCGCGTTTCGCGAAGTTTTTGAAAAAAAAAACAGAGATTACAAAATATTAGTAATATTGGGGGAAAAAAAGGGGGTAAAAAATTTAAAACCGACTAAGGGGTTTTTTTGAGATACGTGCGGAGACAAATAAAATCAAAGGGGGGCTTGGGGGGGAAGCCCCCAAACCACTGTTTACACATCCCTTTTTCCGGCAGGGGTTTGGGGCGTCGAAAGGCACCCCCCCAGGGGCGATACGTAGTTCCCAAGCCCCTGGAAAGAGGAATTTGGGGGCACCAGGGAATCTACGTAGAAAAAAACGCGCCAGTTTCCGGAAGTGGGCCTTTTGGGGAAAGGGATAAACCAGGGCACAAAAAGAGTTCCCCATTCCGGACATACCAAGGGGCGCCCACAATGAAACCCAAAATACCCTGGAACGCCTGCATCCTCCTCATTTTAAAATGTCCCCAGGTGAAACCCCCAAACGGACACGCAAAGTCGAGGATCGGCCGGCCAAATTTCTTTACAAACGTCAAACCTTCCTTGTAGACAGGGGGCAAACCCCGTTTAACATGGGGGCCCAGGACTTTCCCCCCTTTCCTCGCCTTGTTAGTCTTTTTGTTCAGTGTAATCTCCCCGGGGCAGTTTTTTTTGCCAGCGTAAGTCCCAGTTTCTTTAAAACCCGTCCCCCATCGATCTGTTTTCCCCAACACCCGGAAATGGAACCGGGCCTTTTTAAATTTCTTTTCCCTTGAAAGCATTGGGAGGCCTTCTCCCCCGTTTAAAACTTGTTTTTCCCCGGTTGTCACCAAACCCCCCCAACTGCGTCCCGGTGCTCTGGAGTCGCCTCTCCACCAGCGCCCTCGCCACGACTCCGCTACTAGAGCCGGGGTTAACCTCAACCTTGTTCGGCAGAAATATGGCAGTCAGAGGTAATGATTGTACCAGGGGATGGCACAGCATCTCGTTTAATATTCTGACCGCTCCCGGGGCTTTCTTCGTCTTCAGCTTCCTGATGACCTGTTCCACTTCCAGTCAGGTAACCGGGGTTGGTGGCACCTCATAAGGTTCTTCGAGGAATAGATTTACTTCTTCTTTAACAACTATTGATGCATATATTTATGTTATGTGCTTTACTTTAAAAAATTACAGCCGTGGCTGCACTTGCCCCAGCGATTTTGCACGTGGAACAAGTGCAGACCAGGAACTCGGGGCTATTGTAGCCTCACTGGTTGCACTTGGCCTGAATTTTTAACCCCTTTTTTTGCTTCTCTTTTTTATCACTTTAGTTTGTATTTAATATAATTTTTCTTGCTCAATTAGGATGTAGAGGAGAAATGCACTTTTCAGTGTCATTTTCTTCATTAAATATTCAATAATAGCAGTGGCGTATTCTAAGAAAACTAATAGATATGCTGTACTCTAAAAGTTGCAGGGGAGATTTGGTGGCTGAGGATCATCAACTACCGTTGTCCAAGAATGTTAAGGGATTATTTCCAGTGACATATTAAAAGAAATGTACCTATAAAACAGTGGTTCTCGGTCATTTATTATTTCCCTTAACTGTGTGCTATCTTAGGAAATTTTGAGGCCCCCCCTACTCTCATATTTTTTATTTATCCACAACGATGACTACCATCCACTCAAAATGTAATAAAAAAAGCTACATGGCGTCAAGCCTCATTCAGGATATACCTATAGAGTGGCTGCCAAACTGTGTGGCGAATTAATGCCAACTCTTGCGGATAGAACGTTTCATGTTGTCAGCATGACGGCGCCTCTAGCCATTAAACTTGGCTTTCTATACCAAAGCTACTACTTTTTTATTCAAGTAGCGTCTTATTTATCCACACTAGGCTGAGTCTAAGCCTTTCTAAACCCACTGCTCCCCAGATAATCTGGAATACCTGTCAGAACATCTGGAAGCGCCGGGAATCAAACCCGGAACCTCTGGGTCCGTAGCCAGAACCTCTTACCACTAAACCACAAAGGCGGTCCTCAAATTGTAATGGTATCTGCATGGTTAGAAATTAAAGTAAATATTAATGTCGGGGCTAAGAGTGGTATGAGAAAATTTCTGAATGCATAAGAGAGACATAACTTATTCATTTAGCTTAGTGTAATTAAAAGCACAAACAATACACAAAGCAAAAAATCATAAGTGTTAAATGAAGTGGTACACGGATCGAGCATCCATCAAAGCTTGGTGGGAGGGTATCAGGTGGATTGTCCAACACACGTTGCAATTACAACTATTTCTTAAAACCTAACTTATTTCACACAATGCTGCTTGGAAACAAACGAGTCTTCCAACTTGAGAATGCATGCTCCAGAAGCTATTTAGATGCGTATGCTCTAACATATGGGAGATTATCTCCTATTAATACTCTATCACTATGTCATTGGTTTATTGCTAAGATATTTACACATATATTTTTCTGTAAGCATTGGTGAACCCAAGGGGGAGAAGGGCAAACAGTGTATTTGACACCCCCTGTTCCCCAACACCATAAATAATATTAAGAGAAATTTAAATAATATAAAGAGATTGCTCAGTGCCAGTGAATAAGTCTTTTTCAAGACCCACTATATCTCCTAAACTGGCTAAAGTCTCATATGATGCATTATCCTGAAAGGTTTAACCTTTCCTTGTCTTGCGAAAGCCATTGTTAAATCTGATCCAGTAAATGTGTGGAGGCCAGGTAAAGCAGTAGCCATACCATCACCAAGTTCTTCAGCAACATTTGTAATGTATATAAACCGTGTTTACTTCTTGATGATGAAACTTTGGTTCGGGAATTAGTCTGCAGATCATGACTTTGTTTAGTGAACTATATTGATAGAATGTGTCTTCAGTACCAGTATATAGTAATCTTTCACCCAGAGGACATACATATTTATCCTTTTCCCATTCATTGCAAATTAAAACAAAGAGGGAGGACTTACTTAAATGAACTTTTCCTCAAGGACGCTTTAGGATTGTTTGCAGTTTTATGTTATGGTCCTATCACGTTTATGTCACCCGAGAATGGTGTTCCACAACGATGGTCATGCTCAATATCATTTATGTTTGGAGTCTTATACACAACGCAAACCAGGTGAACTTCTTTGTTGGATGTGCTGCAAATGTTTTCCAGTAGATTTTATGGAACACCTGCATATTTTTGGGGTAATGTCAAGCAATGTACCATAAACGTTGCATCATATATGGCAGCATAAACTTCCAGAGGATTCTCTTTACTTGAGGTTTGATACTCCTTTAATTCGTGCATAAGTCTGACCTTATCCGTTTTATTCATCAACCCTCCGATTTGACCCAAAGACAGGGGTACTCGTGTGTGTGAAAGTTCAATCACTATTTCAACGTACTATTTATGAACTGCTGCAAGGTACAGCTGTCTCCTGAAGAGATATCGTGTGCTATTCATGACCTTTAACTTTGTTTGACAATTAGTAGGGTTTTGGGCTGAAATGCTAGCACAGTTTTCAACAATGTTCCTGGTTGTCAGCTTTTCAACACTTTTAGATTCACAGCGCACATACCTTTGAATTTTTCAAAATCAGCTTGTCCTCTTTCTGACTCTATACTAATCATCTTAAACTCCTTCTATGAAATTTTAGAAAAACATTGATTATAATGCTTTACAATAGTCTAAGCTCTAGTGATTCAATAAAAAAAAAATCATTATAATTATATATTTGTTGTTTTGATTTTCTTGTTTTTAGTGGCATCAAGTGGTACGTATGTAATGGTAAAAACACCCATTTTTTAAGTTCAACATTAAAAAATGGTAACAAATTACAAGTTATATAAAACTTTAACAGAGTAAGCTTTTTTTTTCATTAAATTATCTTTAAAAAAAACTCTCTTAGTGGTATAGATTTTGATTTTGCAACAGTTTTGATCATATGTCATCAACCAATAAATAGTTAATTTAATATTCACCATCAAGATGACCCTCGTGAAACTTCCTAGTGTAAAATTAGCTCTTTCAACATTTAATTAATTTATTTCCCTACATTTATTATTGTATTGGAAAACAAAGGATGTTTCTTGGAATGAGCTGAGTAAGGGGGTTCAATAGAAGGAAACAAACATTTTTTGCTATCATCTGTAAGATCTTACTGGAGGAATCAACAAGATAAATTGGCAGACTAAATGAAACTTTGTGGCTTATGTATGTAGGCTTACTACCCTGCCCTCACCCATTCTTTTAACACACCTACTTACTGAAAATATTATTTTGTAACTATTAAAAGTTCGAAATCATGCACAAAATTTTAACATCATTGGTAGCTAATTCAAGGTTGTGACTCGCTTCGGTGAAAGTATGGTATAACACACTACTAAGATGGTAGACTAAAACATTGATAAAGGGAAGATCGAGGTTCTAATATCGGTGTAGGTGTATTCAAGGTGTTTTTTTCACCACAAATACTGGCACACTTTGGCTAAATGCAACCAACATAATACCTAAAACTAGAGACATTTAAGAAACATATGAGGATTAAATCATGACACTACTTTAATGATCTTATTGGAGCCAATCAAAACCAGCATCAATTCATTTCTTTTAATGTACAAATTAAGAACATTGTTATCAAAATAAGTTACTTAAGAAACGTTTCCTTGACACAAAACCTACTTCTGGCACACAAAAAAACATTGTTTTGTGCCTGTATCAAAAAACTGTTTGAAGGAGCAATATTAGCATTGCTCACTCCCGACAGACCCGAACCATCTATTGTTCCCACCAAGACCAGAAAAACTTCCGGTTTCTGTCAAACAAATTTTAATCAAAGTGGAACCAATACCAACTGGACAGACCTACACCCTGCCAAACGGGTAAATAGAATTTGCAATTAATGCTTTGAAATTATTGGTATTCAAATTTAATATTACACAGGAATATATCTTGTTTTAGTTTTAGTATATATAATGTTTTTAATCTATATCCTGTTGTAGGACGGATGGATGGATGGAGATATATACATACATATGTATTAAATCTTAGCATGTTAAATACCATGTAAAAGAAAAAAATATAAATTCTTGTGGGTTTTTATACAAAATTCTTTATTTGTAATTAAAATCTAGGCCATTGAGCATAAATTAATTCTGGTGAGTTTGTGATGATAAGCTTTGTCAAGGTGTTTTTGGTGACCCCAATTTTATTTAAAATAAATTTGAATGTGATCCCATCGAGATCCCAAAATGAATTTAGGCGTGCATACTATTAAGAAATTTGTGAACAAGTCTATTTGCTTCAATATTTTAAGATATTATTTTTTCGAAAAATTGAAATTAAAATTGTATCATGGTGACCCTGAACTTTTAAAAAAGCTTTACGTGGCCATGTGATCTATCATTTTTAAGCCCAAAGGAAACCCTTCAAATTGGTTTCTATGTCATACCCAAATTATTTCCAAATGAAGAAGATTGATTAAACATGATGGTCGGTAAAGCTTAAAAATGCCATTTTTCTTTAAACTAGGAAAATTTTCAACACAGAAACTAATTAAGGTGATTCGTCCAACAAGCTTCTCCTAGAATGAATAGGCTATAACATTTTGACAGGGAATTTTTAACATGGTTGAAGGGGGGTGTTGTGTTGTGAAGAGGGGGATGGGCAGTTGGAGTGGGAAAGTAAGCTGGGTTTGCCAGCTCTTTGTTCACAACAGTGTTGTCATAGCACTACCTCTTTTTTTCGCTAATTTAGAACATGAATGGTCACTGCATGACTCACCCGGGAGTTGTGGTCTTGAATTTGAATCCCAGCTACTAAGATTAAAAGAATAGTAATAATTTAAAATAATTAACTTAATACACGTGTTACAAAGTATTTATTGTACTGAATACTATTAGGCCTATATTTACAAAATGTGTTCTTAGAAAAAAAATGTATTACTAGGCAATTTAATTAAATAATTTGAGTGGTGAAAGCTTAAAGGTTATTTTATTATTCTTTTAGCACCGAGTCTTACTATGCATTCGCGGTATACTCACATGTAGTAATTACGCTAATTAGTTAGGGATTAAGAAAGCTGAATTGAGAGGACGTACACTCGCATTTGTGTAAAGAGAGAGTGTGGGAAACAATTTATAGTAAAACTACCCTCTGTATACCTGACGGAGATCAAACCCCGATCTCACTGTCTTTAATGCTCTAGTCTACCACGAGAATGACGCATCAGATGTCATGCTAGCACCGGAGCAGGTTTTAGTGTTCTTTATTTGTAGTAAAAAAAGTAATACTTTTCGTTGTTATTATTATTATAATTGTTAACAGAGCTCATGATGGGCACCTTAAAAACCGACCGAAAAGCTGTAAAAATGTTGGAATGCCACGTAGGTCAAATGACCTACAAGATTAGGACCAACTGTTCGACAAGCTTATGCATAAGAAGGCAAAGTGATCGATAGCCTACTGGTTGACCAAATAAATAAATATATTTCAAAGCTTGAGTGTGTCATGTGATCAACACGTTTAGGACCATGTGATAACATATACAACTGTTTGACATGAGAGGACCTGTTGGCATACAAAAGTCGAGATGGATTCAATGAAACAATTGACCGACAAGTCAATACATTGCAAACAACGTGTTCGACAACAAAATCGTAAACGGAAAATAACAAGTTTCTGAAATATTATTTTTTAACCAAATTTATGGCTCTAATAAATACCCACATTTGTGGTCACAAGGTCCAATGCGTCATTCACATTCCTTATTCTGCGTATAGCTCAAACGGGGAGTGAAAAGCTAAGGAAAAAAAACAAACAATTTTTTTAGAACCGCGTCTTACTACCCGTTCGGGTATACACTAATTTTGTGGATTAAAATCATCATTAGTAAGGTATCAATTTTCTAAGTTGGTCTTTTTGGGTTAACCAGGTGTCTGTCAATCATTTTGTCCGCATATGCATGTGTTCAACCAGTTGTACAAATCATGATTTACTTGTGTAGCCAGGCTCCGGGACATCAAGCAATAAAAGATTATGAACCAGTGCTAACAAGGCCCCGGGACATCAAATAATGGAATATTATGAACCAGTGGTAACAAGACCCCGGGATATAAAACAATAGAATATTATGAACCAATGGTAATAAGGCTCCGGGACATAAAAAAATGGAGTATTATAAACCACTGGTAACCAGGCCTCGGAACAACAAACCAAAGTGGGTTCCGAGTTGAAGATGTAATTCAAACTAAGATTCTTAGTGGATAAGTTGAATTTAAGATTTAGACTGATAGCAAGATCATTATTTGACAACTAGAAATGGGTTCACTAATTCATACGTCAAATCATGTGATCTAGAGCTGTACCTTTGGTAAAGGCTTATACTATAATATTTACATAAGTTATAGTCTGCACTGACTGAACTGACTACACTTTTATATAGTCAGTGCGCGTGAATATGAGATCATGAGCGAGGGACGAATCCTGGATAACTGTGCTAGAACATTGACGCGCTAAGATCCCAAGTTCAATTTTATTCTATCTAAAGTGGTTTTTTTTTGCAACATAGCCTTCTAACTGTCAGAGGCTAGAATGAAGTTTTTTCTTTGCAACATAACATAGCAACTGCAGAAGGCTAGGAAAAATTCTAAGTACTAAACACCTCTAGAATCCAACTGAAGGTGTTTTATTTTTTGCGACATAGCCCCATAGCTGTCGAAACTAGGAAATATTCAAAATATTAAACACTTATAGAAGCTATCAGAAGTGGGTTTTTTTTGCGACATAACCCCCTAGTTGCTGAAGGTTAGGAAAAATTCTAAATATTAAACACCTCTAGTAGTTCTCCGAAGTGTTTTTTTATGGTTGCACGGCTCCCTAATTTGTACTTGTATCTTAATTTTTTATATGGTTTGAATCATAAATTAAGTTATGTATAGTTTGTTCATAACATATTGTGGAGGGTTTGAACCCCCCCCCCCCCTCCCCCATATGCAGCCTTATACTTAACTGAAAACAATGTGGATAAAATATTTCATTGTTTTAAGTTTATAACGATTTGTGTTTGATTTTGCCTTTTTGATTCGTTTTCTTGGTTTAAATGCACATTTCATTTTTAGAGTTGAACTTAGCCATGTACAATAAACACGCCAAATTATGATTTTTTTTTATTTAGATAATGTCTAAAGAAATGCAGTACTCATGTGACATAAGATATATTTTCAAAGCTTTTAAGATTTTTTTAATGTTAAATTTATAACCAGTAATAAAAGGGAAACTCATTTTTATACATTCATGAAGTTAATTGTAATATTAAGATAAACTATATGTCTAAAATCAATACGCGTTTTGATGTACCAAGAGATGAGCTCCTTTTGACACTTTGAGTTGAAGAATAAAACTTAACACAGTATAATATTATCCAAGTGCCAAATTACTAGAAGAAGGAAAAAGAGACAAAATAAATGTCACTCAAGTAGTAAGATGCAATCCTATATATATATAAAGCACTTAAAGGTGAGTGTCATTAGTCTGAGACCGGGGTAGCCCGATCCTTCCTTGGTCGGCTAGTCTGTGTTATCGGTAGGTACAGTCAAACCAAGAAGTTTCAGGAAATGGACATAACAATTTTACATTTGCATTGATCAACGCGGTGTGAATAATAAAATAAAATAGTAGAGTTAGACTAATAAACCAAACAAATTTGAAATAACGACATTATGTACTACAAAATGATATAAAATCGAAGTATCGGGATATAAAACGAAAAGTACTTGTATAAGATCAAAAATTATGTAATTGTACAACTATTAAATATCTTAAAGATTAAAAACTAATTTTATTTAAAATATTGTAAGTACTTCATTGCATACACTCTATATGCATCTCTAGCTAGAATAAATTTAATCTGCATACATGAAATTATCTATATTTGGAGGAATAACAAGTATGGAAAATTTCATTAGAATCTTAAAAGTCTACCGGTATTTTCATTGAATGGCCCTTTAGTTTAAAAAATATGAATATAAAACAAAAATAACTATAATAAAGGTAAAGAAAAGAATAATTTAATTTTAAAGTTCAATGATTACATTTATTTTCAAGTGTAAGAAAAACCGAAAGGAAAATACCTTAAGCAAAAGATTATAAGTCTAAATAATTGGCTGAAAGAGCTGCTGAAAATGAATTTAAAAACTACATTACCAAGGATAAGTTTACAACCAGACACAATTTACTTTATTCCTGGATGTTTGAAGTCTAGTGGGACTTTAAAAGTCTAAACACCATACTTTATAACAAATCTCTTTTAAAGGGTGAATTTGGAGCGAACTAATAAAACTTTTTTTAAATACTGGGTATTTATGTCTACCTTACCAAATCATAGCCAAGCGGGCTATCCACTCACTCTGCACTGCCACCTGAATTATCTAATGTCAACACACAGGAGAGTGATAGTCTGTTATTCTTGTGTACAACGCCAATAAATGTTTTAGGGCCGTAGGCCCTCCTCCATACCCCTAGCGCATCAAGCCTACTGCTTTTAGCTGCTAGTCCTGCTTGTCTTCATCTTGAATAGGGACTTCTAACCTTTACTCATAATTTTAAGGTACAAATTCTCTCATCCCTAAAAGAATGTCCCCTTCATCCATAACCATTATTAAGTCTTACTTCGTTCTATCATTTAAACTATTCTCTTTTATCATGTTATGATTTCAAATCCGCCATCTTTTCTTCACCCTACTTAAATATTTCAAATTTCATCCAACCTATCAGATCTTCACCATTCCAAGGCAATCTCTTTCTCACTTTATCTCTCATTAAGTATTCAAATTATTCTATTCTTCTGTTTCTCCATCTGCTGTATCACACCATTCCAAAGTCTACTTCTTTATGTCTTCTTTTCCAAATCCTTGTAGATGTCTTCAAAAACGCTTTGAAAATATCAAGTGAGTTCACCATACTTTTCCTTCTCCACACCAGACCACGATCACGTATTTTCCTCACTAACATGATCCGTAGCACTTCGTAATTCTCACTTTCGTACATGATGTGGTAAACGGTTCTGCAACAACATTGTCCACAGTTTTGTTCCTAACACAGATTAAACCCAGATAGTTTTCAAGAAAAATTTCCATGGTCACTTCTAAAGTGGGTAGCGTCATTTTTGATAGTCATTTCATAATTTTATAGTCTCGTTTAAAAAGATGGGAAATACTCAATAGATTCCTTTCTTTTGAGTTTACTCAAGCTCTCATATTAGCATTGTTCTAAAACATCTCATTAGCACCTGTCAATTAATCAGATCTTCTTAAAATTCCCTTCTGTATCCAAATGTCAACCGGGATGACTCCTCCCAGTACCACAACAGCATCATCTAATACTGTCCTGTATGCTTATGTCACCACAATAAGTGCCTTCCTCTGCACACTTATGCATTATTTATGGCATTGTTCTAGGAAATGTAGAGTAAATGTACGAGCATTTTGTAGGGGAAGAGATGGCAACGATTTCGATAAAAACGAACTTCAATACACTCATATACATTCACAGCACACTACCAACGCAACTCTCCACTGTCGGCGCAATGAAGAGTGATATTTTTTTTCTTCTTGCACATAACTCTCATGAATATTTTAGGCCCATAGGCCGCAGGCCCTCCTCCATACCCCTAGTGCATCAAGCCTAATGCTTTTGGCTGCTAGTCCTGCTTGTCATCATCATGAGTGAGGAGCTTCTAACCCCTATGTTTTCATCCTCTTAATCTTCTACATTTCTTCACCCTCATTCAAGATCTTAAATTTCTTCTATCTTATCAGATCTTCACCATTCTAAGTCAATATTATCCCCACTTTATCTCACATTCATTAGTTCAATTCTTCTAGTCCCCCGCTTCTCCATCAGATGTATCATGACATTATGGATCTGATCCTTCTTTCGCTCGTCTATTCCTAATCCTTGTACATGTAATTAAAAATGCTTTTAAAATCTTAAATGTGTCCAACACACATTCTCTTCTCTACACCAGATCGAGTTATTTAACTTCTGGGCTCTCTCGTCAAGCCTACCTTCCATTTTCATTAGGTTCGCCATTTTATGACCCAGAGAAACTTGAAATGTCCATAGGATGTCTCAACCTAGAATTGTATTGTTCCAACAATATCGAACACCACATTCAAGTTTTAAACCAATCCAATTATGATCTGAGGTGACAATATCATCAGTAATCTGCCATGCTGTAAGGCTCTCATTCAATTCTTTGGTAGTTATGGTGATATCTATATTTGACTTATGACCTAAGGTATTTTTGTAGGTTATCAAATGGAAATCTTTATTAGCACCAATAGTTCATTTGAAAAGAAGAAACCATTAACTAAATCGCCCCTTGGATCCGTGTTAACACTATGTCATAACACAGAGTTTGCATTAATTTCTGCACATATGAGCGTTTTCATCTGGCCCAACTATAGATATGACCTCTTTAATAAATTTATTTGAGGATGATTTGACTCATCAAACTTAAAATAGCTGCAAATAGCTACAATATTAAGCAGTTCTTGAACTTGACACACCGCACGATGCTGTACTATACCCTATTCACATGAGTTTTTATTGTTAATGGGATCTAGCTGAATCTACATCAGTGTATTCGCGGTCTAACACACAAAGCTCTAAATTATGCAATAAAGTCAGGAAATACTTTTAGTCCAAGAGATAATCCAGGTTTTATTCACCCTTGATTGCCGAAAGCGGGGTTTTGATTTTTGGAGAATCTACCACTTGTGTATCAAAATGAGTCTCTTAGTAAAAATCAGTATTGGGGTTAAGGAATATGACGTCATCAATATGGCCACCATGTCATATTTACATCGAGGCATTACATCGGCTCCAACTTCTTATTAATTAATAGCAGCTTTTTAATTGAAGATAATTTAACGACAACAAAAGTTTGCTGTGTCAAAGTTCTATGTAACATGTAAGTAAGCTTTTGCTGCTTTTTCTAAGACAAACTTCAAAAATGGGTAATCTTACCCTTACATGCATACCTCTAGATCCAACTAAAATAACAAGCACTATACACACACATATTATTTTGAATAGACTGTATCGTCTTGTTGTGTTACTGACATGCAAAAAGATTGTCCATAAAGGGAACCAACACATTGCTCGGCGCCAGTGAATAAGTCATTTTCAAGATCCACTATATCTCCTAAACTGGCTAAAAAGTCTCATATGACATTAACCTGAAAGGTTTAACCTTTCCTTGTCTTGGGAAAGCCGTTGTAAAATCTGATCCAGTAAATCGGTGGAGGCCAGGTAAAGCAGTAACCAAACCATCACCAAGTTCTTCTGCAACATTTGTAATGTATATAAACCGTGTTTACTTCTTGATGATGAAACTTTGGTTAGGGAATATGTCTGCAGATCATGACAATGTTTAGTGAAATATATTGATAGAATGTGTCTTCAGTACCAGTATATAGTAATGTTTCACCCAAAGGACATATATATTCATCCTTTTCCCATTAATTGCAAATGAAAGCAAAGAGGGAGGACTTACTTAAATGAAATTTTCCTCAAGGACGCTTGAGAATTGTTTGCAGTTTTATGTTCTGGTCCTATCACGTTTATGTCACCCGAGAATGATGTTCCACAACGATGGTCATGCTCAATATCCTTTATTTTAGTAGTCTTATACACAACGCAACATGATAAGATTTAATATATATATATAAACCTTAGCATGTTAAATACCATATAAAAGAGAAAATTATATATTCTTGTGAGTTTTTAATACAAAATTCTTTATTTGTAAATAAAATCCAGGCCATTGAGCACCAATTCATTTTGGTGAGTTAGTGATGAGAAATTTTGTCAATGTGTTTTTTGGTGACCCCAATTTTATTAAAAATAAATTTGAATGTGATCCCACAGTGAAATTAGGCATGCATACCATTAATAAATTAGTGAACAAGTGCATTTGTATCAATATTTTGAGATATTATTTTTTCGAGAGATTGAAATTAAAATTGTATCATGGTAAACCCTGAACTTTAAAAAAAACATTGTGTGATCATGTGATATGTAATTTTAAAGCCAAAAAGAAACGCTTCAAATTGGTTTCTATTTCATACCCAAATTATTTCCAAATGAAGAAGATTAATTAAACATGATAGTCGTCAAAGCTTTAAAATGCTATTTTTCTTTAAATAAAGAAAATTTTCAACCCAAGAGAAAATTATAATTATCTATAATTGGAGGAATAACAACTAAGGAAAATTTCATAAGAATATTTAAGTCTACCGGTATTTTCATTGTATCAATTGTCATGGAATAGCCCTTTAGTTTAAAAAATACAAATATAAAACAATAACGATACTAAAGGTAAAGAAACCAATAATTTAAATTTCAAAGTTCAATGATAACATTCATTTTCAAGTCAAAAAAAACCAAAAGGAAAATACCGTAAGCAGAAGATTAAGTCTAAACACCATACTTTATACCAACTCTCTTCTAAAAGGGTGAATTTGGAGCGAACTAATCAAAATTTTAAAATAATGGGTATTTATGTCTACCTTACCAAATTATAGCCAAGCGGGCTATCCACTCACTCTGCACTGCCACCTGAATTATCTAATGTCAACACACAGGAGAGTGATAGTCTGCACAATGCCAATAAATGTTTTAGGCCCGTAGGCCGCAGGCCCTCCTCCATACCCCTAGCGTATCAAGCCTACTGCTTTTAGCTGCTAGTCCTGCTTGTCTTCATCTTGAATAAGGGACTTCTAACCTTAACTCATAATTTTAAGGTACAAATTCTCTCATCCCTAAAACAATGTCCCCTTCATCCATAACCATTATTAGGTCTTACTTCGTTCTATCATTTAAACTATTCTCTTTTATCATGTTATGATTTCAAATCACCATCTTTTCTTCACCCTACTTAAATATTTTAAATTTCATCCACCCTATCAGATCTTCACCATTCCAAGGCAATCTCTTTCTCACTTTATCTCTCATTCAGTAGTCAAATTCTTCTATTCTTCTGTTTCTCCATCTGCTGTATCACACCATTCCAAAGTCTTCTTCTTTATCTCTTCTCTTCCAAATCCTTGTAGATGTCTTCAAAAACGCTTTGAAAATATCAAGTGAGTTCACCACCCTTTTCCTTCTCCACACCAGACCACGATCACGTATTTTCCTCACTAACACGATCCGTAGCACTTCGTAATTCTCACTTTCGTACATGATGTGGTAAATGATTCTGCAACAACATTGTCCACAGTTTTGTTCCTAACACAGATTAAACCCAGATAATTTTCAAGAAAAATTTCCATGGCCATTCTGTAGGTGTGTAGCGTAATGATTGCTAATCATTTCATACTTTTATACTCTCATTTAAAAAGATGGGAAATACTCAAAAGATTCTCTTCCTTTGAGGTTACTCAGTCTTTCATATTAGCATTGTTTTAAAATTTCTCATTAGCACCTATCAATTAATCAGATCTTCTTAAAATTCCCTTCTGTATCCAAATGTCAACCAGGATGACACCTCCCAGTACCACAACAGCATCATCTAATACTGTCCTGTATGCTTATGTCACCACAATAAGTGCCTTTCTCTGCACACTTATACATATAAGTGGGCTACTAATTATGGTATTGTTCTAGGAATGGTATAGGTAAAATGTAGAGTTAATGTACAAGCATTTTTGGAGGGGAAGAGATGGCAACGATTTTGAAAAAAAAAACGAACCTCAATACACTCAGCGGGATTAAAAACTTTGAATTTCTTATCACGGCAAAGAAGACTTATGTTCTTGACCATATGCTCAATGGAGCGAATAAATAATAATAATAATAATAATAATAATAATAATAATAATAATAATAATAATAATAATAATGTCAATGCTGATTGTACTAACAATATTGTATTCGCAAATGTATACTTTTGAGCTAAAAATATTTTTATAATAGTTTTGTTTACAAAACACTTTTTTTAAACATATACATCTTTAATTGAATAAATTGAATAATGAGAAAATGGCATGGGAAACAAACCCAAGCCGAGGTAGGATTTTGAATATATTTGACAACAAAAGAGATAAGGCTCATTTGAATAGTTATGATCGCTCTTTCCCCAAACTTTGCCTTTCATGTATAGGTATTTAATTATTGAAAGGTGTTGACTTCTTCTATATTTAATCTTTACTTTGTCATGGAAAGATAAAATATTGTAAAAGTTTAAAAATTCGACCTTGCCATTATGATGAATATTTCATTTTATTTACCTCTGATCCCAAAAATATTTATCTGTATAATTCTGTCTGTACCTCGCTGTGTCTGTCTATAATTGGTGCCACAACCAAAATAGTTTGACGAATTTTGATCAATCTTGATATCTAGGCGTTAACGGGTATTACCTTCAACCATCTTTTATATTTTAAATCTAGCCTTTAAAGTTAGGGTTGTTTATTAAATACTGTTTTTAAAATTTGGAAATTATTTGCTCAAACAAATTGCTTTGAAATTAATGTCTGCAGTGTATTTGACATGACAAATAATACTGTATTCCTATTTTTAAGGAGAAAATTTGTTAAGGATAGTTTACTAACGACATATTTAAAAAAAGTGAATGTTCCTCCAAATTTGCTATGATTTTGTTTAAAATGTATATGTATATCAGAGGAGTGTTTTACATGATGAACAACATGTGTTCTTGTTTTTCAAAGCAAAATGGGTTCATGATAGTGCATATGACTGTTATTGCTTTATTCAAATTATCTTGAAAATTACTTTATCTTTTATTTAATTGGATATCCAGGCAGTGTTGTACATAATAAATAGTAAGCTCTTAGAAAGGGGAGAAGGGAAGGGGTCCGAAAACTCCCTGTTATTTGATGTACCCCCATAGTATAATACTTATAAAATTAATGTGTAAACCTTTCTATTGGCTAAATGTCAACTAAACTTTTGTATCTGACCCCCCTCAGGAAAATTAGATTTCCACACCCTAACTTATGCAGTATGTATTCCAAATAGTTCCTTATTTATTCGGACTAGTTCTTTCCTTAATACTATTATTTCATATTTGTTCCTAAAATACATTTATTTATTTACTTCGACTCAAACCTTATTTATTCTGATTCGTTTCTTATCGATTCCGAATCGAACACCCTCATTTGTTCTGACTCTTCTCTTACTTATTCCAAATCATTTCTTCTTGTTATTTGTTCTGACTGTTTGAATATTTATTCTGACTATCTCACTATTCATACCAATTCATTCTTTTTGATATTTTGACTCATTTCTAATTATTTACTCAAACTATTTTCTGCTTGTTTATTCGCAATTGTACCTTATTTTCAAAATTCCTACTCATTGTATATATAGATAAAGTCTGTTCAGCGTAGGAATTGTATTCTGAAAGGCCTTTTTCCCTAGCAGAAATCTATTATATAGTAGAATATTGGTAAGAAAAAAGACCTTTAAGAGAGTAATTCCTACAGTGAATGGGATATATTGACTCATACAATATTAATTATTATTTCATGTTCATGATATAGTAGAGGAAGCTAGGATGAGATGGTATGCACATGTAATTGGGATGGTAAGGGAGAGGATTCCAAGAAGATTATTGAATATGAAGTATGTAGGGAAGAGACCAAGAACAAGATGGAAGGAACAGACAGCAACAAGTGAGAGGAGCAGAGTAGAAGTAAGTACAGTAGGGAGATGAGGCATTTTACTAAACATAACCGGCCACAGTCTGGAAACAGTTCCTTATGATGATGATGATAATATTGTTTCTCACTCTTTTATTATTTTCTTTGTTGTTATTTATCTATTCTCAAACATTCTTCTTAAAATATCCCGACTCATGTCTAATTTATCAATACAAGTTTTTTATACTATATATATATATATACATATACATAGACTCATTCCTTATTTATTCAAAATCATTTCCTTTTAAATATTCTGACTCATTTCTTTTTAAATTCGACTCATTCAGTATCTATTCTGACCGCTTCCTCTTTAATATTTGTTCCTTATTTTTTCTGACTTATTCCTTATTCATTTTGAATTTTAACTTATTTATTGTGACTAATTATATTTTAGTCTGTGTCATTTCTTATTTATTCTGATGAGCCTTTATTAGTTGTAACTTTATACTTTTTAATTTTGATTACAATTTTTAATAATAAGACAATCTTATTTATTCTGAATTGTTTCTAAATCATTCTGACTCAATATTTATTTTGACTCAATCCTTGCTATTTATCGCGCCTTGTTATAATTTATGTATTCCAAATTTCTCCCTACTATTTATTCCTACAAGTTCTTTATTTATTTATTTTTATTCGCCCCATAATGAATCGATGAGTTCATTATTAATTCCTATTAATTCAAACTATATTTTATTTTTATGACTTAATAATCCTAAACTATTCCGAAAAATTTCTTAATAATCCCGACATTATAATTTTTATTCCAACAAAATCCTCCATCTTTATTCGGTCTTGTCTTTCTTTATTAATTCCAATTCGTCACTTATCTATTCTTACTCACTACTATTTGTTTTAAGAGCCGATTTTAAGATAGTCCAAAAATTTCCTCGTGTATACATGAGTTGATCCGTATTCCTTCCAATTCTTTATTTCTACACGTTCCTTAATTATTTTATTTAAATGACTGCCCGAGTGTCCATATTTACGATAATGCCACAGTATGGTCGTAGCTAAGCGGAGAAGGTGTATAGGACATGTTATTGAAGTTTATTCTGGACGTTGTTCCGTGATGAGAGATGGATGAATTCCTTTAGTAAATAGCCTGTTTGGAAGGTGTTTGAATAAATAAGGGCAGCGTCTGCATATATGAATTAGGTTCCACAAATTTGGTGGCGATCTAAACTCAATTAACCTCATCAGGCTCCTATCCATTGGTGAAGACTGATAGCGCCTTCTCGCCTTTGCATAGGAGCGTGATGAGTGGGGTCCATTGTTAGAAAAAATGAATGAATCCTCAAAAACCCCAGAAGAACGACTTACCAATGTATCTCTACCATCCTCTTGAGATGGATTTCTAGAAGATGAGGCTGGTTCCCTGGAGGTGGCTGGTTCCCTAAAAGTGGATGATTCCCTGAAGAGGGCTGGTTTCATGGAGGTGGCTGATTCTCCGGAGGTGGCTGACTGACTGGAGGTGGCTGACTCCCTGGAGGTGGCTGACTCCCTGAAGGTGACTGACTCACTGGAGGTGGCTGACTGACTGGAGGTGGCTGACTCCCTGGAGGTGGCTGACTCCCTGAAGGTGACTGACTCACTGGAGGTGGCTGACTCACTGTAGGTGGCTGACTCACTGTAGGTGGCTGACTCACTGGAGGTGGCTGACTCTCTGAAGGTGGCTGACTCCCTATTGGATTGACTTACCAATTGCGCTATCTTGTAATATTCACACGCCTTCATTAAAAGATAACGAGTCTTCTCATCGAATACAGATGTTTTCTTCATTCGAGCAACAGCTTTTTGAGTCAACATCATGGACTTGGAATGCACCATACTGAAGGAAGAATCTTGTTGACCCGACACGGATGGTGGACTGGACGAGCTTACAATATTACCATGAAGGGGACGTGTTCCCGTTGATGACACAATCTGGTTAATAGAAGAAGAGGCATGGTGGCTTGATCCAGAAGGTGGCTGACTTACTGACCTATACTTACCATTCTGTTGAGTTGTCCTGTTGTTCTCTTGTACACTGCTGGAGGTCGTCGTTTCCCCTGAAAAAAATTGTTCATAACAAACAGGTTGTATTGACGATGGCAGCCCATCGTCTGAGCACTCAAGGGTGTTAGGAGTGGCCCTTGTTGCTCACCATCAACTGCAAAATACCGCCACAAGCACAATATTATATTGAGAGGAAGAAGCTATTTACTCGTTGATATATCAAGATGCTTGCTTTTCTAAAGACTAGTTCTATGAAAGGGCTTACAGTCGGAAAGTATTTAGAAAAAAATTGCATTTGTTTTCTCTTTGAGAGTTGTGCGGTAATATTTATTTGTCTCTGTCTCATAGATAAGGGAGGTCTGTCTATCTGTCTTTCTCTCTATCTCTGAGAGAATGCTGCACCTGTGCACTGGGTGAAAGTAAAATGCATTCAGACGGTGGTGCATTGATTGTGACATATGTAAATATAACGATGAGTAAGCTGCAAATCGGTTGACCCCCCGACCCCGGTAAATCAAGAGTTAACCATATATGGATTTTTGACAATTTGAACTAACTTAGGTCCTAATTACTCTGAATAGGGAAGGTTATACTGTAGCTCCATTTCAACCAATAAGCTGAGGGTATGTGTGCCAATATTACAAAAACATTATCCTTAAAGTTTCTTTCTATAACAATTGATATCAATAATGATTGACTATGAAAATAATTAATAATTATAGCTTATTTATGTTATGTTAAACTAAAAATAACAGTGTTATAATATAGCATCTTATACCCCCTATAGTTATCACTATCAGCTTTAATAACAAAACTATTCTAACACCAACACCATGTTTTTTTTAAAAAAAAGGACACCTCGAAAATCTGTGAGAGCAAAGCACATCAGTTGAGTAAGTATTGAGTAGGTCAGTTGAGTTCCCTATTACTGAGACAATACTGCCTGTGAGAGCTGAGAATGTCATTCGAATTCCCTTCCACTGAGACAATCTGCCTATGAGAGCTGAGAACGTCATTCAAATTCCTATTCACTGAGACAATACTGTCTGTGAAAGCGGAGAACATCTTTAAAATTCTCTTCCAATGAGACAATCTGCCTTTGAGAGCTTAGAACGTCATTCAAATTCTTTAGCAATGAAACAATCCTACCTGTGAACGGTAATCCCGCCAGTCGAGTTTCCTAGCACTGATGCCGGGATCACGATCAACTTAACGTTAACTTAACGTAAAGTTCACTTAAAGTTAACTTAACTTATGTGTGATCACGAATAACTTAATGTAACAATTCGAGCCAAACATCTGCATTCTCGAGTATGATCTGTGGTTTTGTAATATATGTAGAGTGATGATCTGTGAATGTTTACAGTTTTAAACTGATATAATAAATATCTATTATTACATTTTTTAGATAAATTTTGCTTTCCTATTTTAGTTTAGTTATTTTGTTTCAATGCCTTATCACTAGAACTTATGCTGAAGCGTAAACCTTGGTCATAATACCAACAAATGAATTACTAAATAACCCTGTTGACATAACTTGCATAATGATTGGCTGGCTAGATCATGTGATACCCTTCAAGTAACGTTCAATTAAAGTAAAAGACCTCCCAGGACATATCTTACGTTAAGTTATCTGCATCTTGATCACTTCCATTTAAACAAAAAGTCCTTTACGTTAAGTTACGCTAAGTTAACTCTAAGTTAACGTTAAGTTGATCGTGAGACAATCCTATCTGTGAAAGGTAATCACTCCAGTTGAGTTTCTTAGCACTGAGACAAGATAGAAAGAAAAGAAGAAATAAAGATAAATATCCTATTGATTCACGTTCGTGACTTACCGTGGTGTAAATTACGGCATACATCTGCCAGACGCTCCCGGACACGGCAATAAGCCCCTCGGACACGCCGGCGTAGCCCTCTGAAACAAAACCCTAAACATCCACAGCTCATTTACTTTTAATTCTTTAAATAATTCAATTTCTTTCAGCACAAAATCAAAATAACGTCTTTAATGGTTCTCCGAGAAGACACCACTAATATTTATTTTGCTAGGCAACGGACGCAACAAAATTAGTTTCTAGGAAGAACGAACTAACCTTGTAGAGACGCTATTGATATCATCAAAAATCCTTTAGTTTGATATCCTTGGCATTGGAGTACAGTCAATTTCTTTTTGTTTCATTACATAATATTTGATTTATCAATTAAAAACCTGTGGAATAAATTTAGATTAAAATCCATATTATTTTATAAAATTATTTACTTTGTTATTTTATTTGAATTAATTTTAATGCTGTAAACCTTACAAATATAATTTTCTCGTCTGCTTATTTCGACCATGGCCTTCTTCGTCAGGTAGTAGAAATATTCAAAATTATATGTTTCATTTAACATTAAAAACACCGTATCACAAACAAACAAGAAACATTATTTTCGTGTAAAGAATTAATATTGCAGATTAATAAAATATTAGCACAATATCACCATAGTTAATATAATCAGTAATTAAAACTGTTTTAACACACTTAATGACTTAATGATAAACTGATTTTATTTTGTTTTGTTAAAAATATGCTTTGTTTAACATACACAAGGTTATATTTATATATTTATAACTAGTTTTGACCCACAATGTACTTTTTTTTTACATTTAATTGACAGTCTAGTATATCAACTAAGATATTTAAGAAGAAATGCTTCAAAGATATTTGTGGTTTAGTAAAATTATAAATTTATAAATTTTCAAGTAAAGCCAGCTACAGGAGACGTTAAGAAACTACTTACGATTACCATCATGATTAATAAATAAGAAGTTTTTTTATTATTCAAACTCATTTCCAAGAAGATTAAGTTTGTTGATTATTTCTTTTATTAGCAAAGACAGACAATTATTTTTTTAATTCAGCCTGAAAACACATGTTTACAAAATTGATTTTAAATATTTCATATGGTTTCGTGATAGTACGTATGCCCCTCTACTTGAAATCTGTTAAAGTTTCTAAGCTTTTCACGGTAGATGTGATATTATTCCAAAAGCATCATTTTCTAATAATATTTTAATATCCTTAATTCTCTATATATTATTGATATTTGTTGTTACACTTAATTCCCTATATTAGGGATTGCATTCTAACATGGTACTTTTACCACATTATAATCACGCCAAAACTCCTTCCTCCATGATTCACCAAATCATAAAAACATTTTAAATTTTCAATATGTTTTTGTAGAATTTAAATGAAAACTTATTTCTGAAATATATTTATTGTATTTGAAGTACTTTAGTATGATAACATTAAAAAGAATTCTTTAGGATTTACATTTATAATGATACAAAAGCGTTTGCTCTCGCGTGATCGAAACTACGACCAGAAGGACCAACCCTGGTATCGTCTTATAGGTAAGTACAGAAACTTTCTTCTATAATATTGTATTCCCATCTCACAGAAAAGAAAGGCTTCTAGAGAGAAAAAAATTCTGAAGGATGAAAAAAAAAAACCCATTCCAGAAGCTACTAAAATCAAGATTCTAAGAAATACGGGTCTGGCTACTCCCTAGTTCCAGTGGTCAGACATTGAAGCCAAATGGCGTTAGTGTCGTTGGGGAGTTGCGCACTCAATTTAAGTTTTGAAGAGAAATTTGAACCTCCAAGTTTACATTTTACTGATAGACAGTAATTATTCCATCCCGAATGTGATAACTAGTGAATAAAAAAATAGCTCACAACAAATGATACCGTACAAATTACAATTAATCATTAGCTCATCGATTTAAGATAATTTAAATTTGATATACTGTATTATAAATCACATAGTAATTATTTGTTTGGTAGTATTAGATCATATAACCATAGTTATAAATTATTATTTAAAACTTGTATTGATGTATGAAGGGACTAAGACATCAATCAGTTTTACCATATGGGCGAGAGGATTTTTGATTTAATCCATCCTAATAAGTAGCATTTAGGTCAATTTGTCAGAATACGAAAATTTGTCTTTCCTTCAATAAAGGGATAAGATGGATTGCAAGAATTAAATAAGCAAACGTGAAGAGAGTGTGATTTTTGAGTGGATTTAAAAAATATTAATATACACTCGAAAGTGTGAGTGGTCTTAATTAGCTATCTTAGAGGTTACATTTTTGCAGAATATCGAGGCAAATCAATAGCACTCACCTTTCACTCTTACTCGTTTCGTTATTGCATACAGCCTATAAAGTTTCAATGTCATTTTATTATTCCAAAAATGAGATTTAAACATAGTAATTTGATACTTTCGTTTTATAATGGTCCCAGGTCTGATTCCCTACTTTAAGTAGTTTTTTTTTCAAATATTATAATTGACTTAAGCGCCAAGACAATTATTTATAATATCTATCATCCCAAAATATGATTTAATTACATTACTGAAGTAATATTACTTGCAGTAACATATTGATTGTTACCACCAAGCTGTAGTACAATCATATTAAGAGAGTCTGGATGTCATGATGTGAGTAGTTTCAGTCCTCTATGAATAATTAATAGTTTTGTGACAAGTGCCATTTAAAAAAACTAAAGAAATAATGTTACTTTTTTAAAAATATGATGCTACCCGCCTCGGTGGCGTAGTTGGCTAACACGCTAGTCATGTTGAGTTCAAAGTTCGAATCTCGATTGAATGAACTGGTGGCGGGGGTTTCCTAAGTATTTTCCACTCTCCCTCCATGCAAATGCTGGTTCACTTCCTTTAATTGAACCTTCCAAAGTCCAAATCCATTAGCGTAATTAGTACTTATAGCGTATAAACCGAACAGGTAGTAAGACGCGGTGCTAAATAATAATAATCATATGATGTCAAATAATTTCGAAAGCAAATAACATAATTTTAGTTTATATCGATTCTCTATATCTTAGTGAGTGTATTGATACAAAAAAACTATCAATTTTTTTGAAAATAAGTGAAATATTTATGAGTAAGGTTTTTAAGCATCGTCCCCCAATTACTTTACCTTTCTAACATTTCATGTGAAAATATGTCTGGATTTTCCAGCGCTTCTACAGAAAACCCGCCAAAAAGAATCAGTCAGCGCATGCGCAAATTTTCAATCATGTTTTTTTTTAATAAACACAGCACATTCTCAAAATGGCGTATCTCAAAAGTGATAATGGAAAAAACTACAATATATTGGAACCAATGAGTTTTATCGATGAAAAAAATCAAACCCTGGCAGTAAGTAAATCTCTCATTTTATTTTAAATACAGCAACGTGCACTGATCGTAATATTTTCATTTTTAGGTTTGACGTTTCAATACATCATGGGTAAACAGAGATTCCCAACTTTCCCCAAGCGTGTGAACAGCTGCACCACTAAGCAGTGCAGATTTACTGTACTGTTTTCAGCGTACGTGTGAATTAACTTTGGATGTGCTGGCGGCCGGGGTTCAATCCTCGGTCCCGGCACAGATTTATCTGATTACCAAACCCTTCCTTCACCTCTGACAAGACATCTTGTGAATGTGGGAATGCCAGGTCTCCACCGTGGTTCGGATTCCACGTTAAACTGTAGGTCCTTCATTTCATCTCACAATCACCCTACCATTACACATTAGCGTAAGTGCGTATAACCCGAATGGGTAGTAAGACGCGGTGCTAATAATAATAATAATAATAATAAACTTTGGCCCATTCCTTTATAATACAACTGAATTGACTTATACGAATAAAATTTTCGATCGGTCGTCTGATCACCATTGTGTACGAGAGTAGGGAATCTTCGGGTATCTCTTTTTCTCTTGCGCATTTAAAAGAAAATGTGGTATTTCAACATCGTTTGTTAATTTGTATTGATATATCTTTGTATTATTAGTTAAACGAAATAAATGCGTTAATAAAATGCTTAAAGAGTATAACTAATTCCAACACTTATAATATTTTTAAGCTAAAATAGTAATACTTCTCACAAACATATAATAAATAACAATTTAATCAAAATTTACTACACGCAGTTTGTCATTCAACGAAATGTGATTAAGTTTAACATTATATAAGCTAATAACGAATTTTAAATATATTTAATCTTGGCAAAATGTAAACAACTAGGGCATTAACTGCATATTTTAATATATCGAATATTTTATTATTTCTAAAACTGAATTGTTGTTTGGGGCTTGTATATTTGTAGAATAGTTTTATTTTGGCGCCAAGAAATTTTGTTTGGCGTCTATTGTGTGACTTTTTTTTAACGGTTTATCTTTCGCAGTACGCATTTCTGGTCGTGGGCAGGCGAGTCTGGTCCTGTATTTTGATCTTCGTATGTATACCTCTCACACTACTTCTTTGGTGCTGGACTGACAGTTCAGAGCCGATACCTCTGAAAAGTTACTAGGCCATATAATGTATCCCTACACCAAACCATATGATCTGCAAAAACATTTGTTTAGCAGTTGTCACTTCTGACAGTCACATTTTAGGTCTATACAAAAAACCTATATGACAGTTTTATTTATTTTCTATGTATTGTTGACCTTGATATGTTGATGGCCTAGTATTAATTATTAATTTGTTCAAGAATATAAATTTAAAATAAAAATTAGCATTAAATCCCATATTAGTTTTTATTGTATTGAATAAATCCAATTTTAATAAAAACAAATCCATTTTTAAATCCATCAATAAAATGAATTAATAAGGTAAAATAAAGTAATGAAAATGTTCTAGTTACAACGTTTATGAAAAATATAATAATTTTTATTTTAAGGTTATTTATAAAATCTAAATCTTTTCTTGGTTCAATCCCATTACTCCATGTGATAATCAGCCATTAGAATGATGCTGATTTATATTCTTCCGGCATGTTTCGGAATAAAAATACCATAATCATGGACAACGTAAAATGAAATTAAAAAACAATAAAGAAAACTTGATACTCAATTTGTACGAAGATCTATGATAAATTACTATTATATTCATGATTTTGTAAAAGACCATTAATAAACAAACAAACTTTCCAACGTCGCTGTGCGGGATACAATATATAATTGACAAAAGTCTATTTTAGATTCACTCCTTTTAAACAGTTGTAACAAAGTCTCTAATAAAAATACAATAACTTATAACTTGAAGTCTTAGCCTGGTATTTATTTAATCAACACTGGTGAAAGACTCGCAAGTAATTTTTATTACACTTCACAGATTTTTTTGGATTAGGCCTACTATAAAAATTCTAAAACTCGAGGTTTAGCCTAGAGGGCAACACAACACAATCTTGGGGTTAAAAGATTTTATAGTGTTGATACACTTAAATTTTCGAATAATGTAATAGATCACTGAGAAACACTCTCTATTTTATTTTATCACATGCTTTAAGGTTATATTAGATAAATAATTATTCAAAGATCACTAAAAACCTGTTTATTTTCCGAGGATAACACGCTCATACACCGAAATAATATTCACAAAAGAACACACAGATTACTTAGTAGCCGACACTGTATTATTCTAATTTTTAATAAAATTATTAACGGGTAGCATAGACATGCCTAAATACAAATCAATAGTACTCAACTATAAAACATTTTGTTCTTCAACTTGTTGACTTACGCACGTGGTGTTATTAACTGTATTTATACGTTAATTCACTGTTATAATGTATTTTAAAATGGTTAGATTTAGATTATGCGAATAACCTTTTGGTTGTTTGCTTAGTATTGAAGTTTTCTTTTGCTGTTTAATTCAAATTAATTATTAAAAGCAAGAGAACGTTAAAAGTGACCTTAAATTCTGAAAACAAATATGGCCACTGAGTAGAAGCTGCCGGTTGATGACATAGAAAAAAGAGGACCGTTGCCTGTTAGGCGGCAAAGATATTAATACTCATTGTTTACAACATTTAAACTTTATATTATTTCACAAACCATATATTTGTGTTAAAGATATGCTTGGGAAGCTATAAAAATATTAATAACTGGATATACCATTAAATGTAAAATTTCACGATCTATTTAACCTGTAATTGCCACACTTAAAAGAAAAACTAAAATGAAATTACTAGACTTTTTTCTTAAATTTGTTTATGGAAAGTAAAATTATACTGTAATCTTTGGCGAAGTATTGTTAAAAGTGATTGATAATATTTTTAGTAATAATAGTAGTAATTAGTAAATAATAATTATTTCCAAGTTGTATTGGGTTTTGGGGTAGGTATGTCCATTCAATAGAGTGATGCCTTAGACCACTCGGCCACTGAAGTGGGTATCTGTTATTTAATACGGTGACTAAAGTTTTAAAACATCTATAGGTTTTACACAATTTTCCAGAAATAAATGTCTTTGGGAATAATTTTTCATCCTATTGGTAGATTTTAACTTGAGTATTATCTCCATGGTGTCAGCCTGCAAACAGGCTATACCAATGAGAGGCTGCCGTATGTTGTTAAAGATAGTTCCAACTTTCAGGTTGATGGTGTCATGTGGTCAGCACAACGAACCCTTCCGGCCTTCTATCTTAGTTTTCTAGACTGAAGCGCTACTTATTCATTCAAGTACCACCACATTTTTTTTCACGAGGTTGATTTTGATTCCGTTTCAGGCCCACTGCTTCGCAGACAGAATTGGAAGCACTGGGCATCGAACCCGGAACGTCAGTACCTGAAGTCATTAAATCTGACCATCATACCACAGAGGCTGTTGGGTATCATATACTTATTGACTTTGTGGCATTGGGAACACAAAAGTTCATTAACTTTAATGGTTTTAAATATATTTTACTTATCATCGACTCCGTGTCGTAGTCAAGTATGCTAAGTGTAAATTAATCAGGTCTAGTAACTTTATTAGTTTGATTTCCTGTAAGGTTGAAATTACTTAGTACTAGCGTGATACGAACTCGGCAAAGGCACAAGAGATTTTGAACCTACTATAAGTGCGTTATAGAATGTTAGTAACATTTACTTTCAGCTAAGAGCTTTTTTAGAAAAAAAAGTACTTGAAACATCAGAATAATCGCTACATTGTTTGTTATAAAGAAATATTTATTTGTATCTTAATTTTGATATTATTTCTACAGTAAATAAAATAGTATCGCTACTCATCCATTGTACTTAAATTAGTAAATACAGATAGCCTAAACGCCAGTAATATGCATATCATTAACCTCGTTAATTTTTTGAAAAATAACGTATTCCAAAGTCAAATCCTAGACCGTAACATAAATATTCTAGATAAAAATATGCTGAGAATGTCACCAAATTTCATTTAGACCCAATTTTATTTAAAATAACTATGTTTGCTATGAGTAGGAATGTTTATTTTTATTTATTATAATAGTGGATTAAAAATTCAATGTACAGTAGTTTTCATATACTCTGAATATTAACACTTATTATTAAAACGTGTAGTACTCAAGAATGATAAAACCCGTGAAATAATGTAGGATAAGAGTGAAGAATTTTACATTTTTTACTGCCTCAGATAAATAAGGGCCAATGTCATAAAACTTTGTGGTTTTTCTTTGAAAATAATTTATCCCTAGAGTAATACTCTCATTTAAGTAAGTAGGGACCAACTATATTTATTCACACAATAATTAAGACTTTGTGAATATTTTAGTTACTCATACTAACGGCACCTATTATCAACTAAGATAACTATTTGTAGAAGGAAAAGTTGTATTTAAAACTATGTATTCTTACTAAAGTGTCAACTTGCAAGTCGTTATAGCTCGATATCGTCGTGATTATTGACGCCAACCCAAATTTAAAAATATGTTTAAAAAGAAATAAAAACTATTCATTAAATAATATGTTATAAACAAACACTCTAGATTAATTGTACAAAGAAAATAAATAAATCTATTAATAATTTTTGTTTTCCCATTTAAAATGGATTGAAATGGAATTGTTTTAATGAAAATATTTCAATAACTATTTTTAGCATGGTTTGAAAATACCATAAGAATTATGAAAGATGCCAGAACCTCTTACCACTAGACCACAAAGGCGGTCCTCAAATTGTAATGGTATCTGCATGGTTAGAAATTAAAGTAAATATTAATGTCAGGGCTAAGAGTGGTATGAGAACATTTCTGAATGCATAAGAGAGACATAACTTATTCATTTAGCTTACTGTAATTAAAAGCACAAAAAATACACAAAGCAAAAAATCATAAGTGTTAAATGAAGTGATACACGGATCGAGCATCCATCAAAGCTTGGTGGGAGGGTATCAGGTGGAGTGTCCAACACACGTTGGAATTACAACTATTTCTTAAAGCCTAACTTATTTCACACAATGCTGCTTGGAAACAAACGAGTCTTCCGACTTGAGAATGTATGCTCCAGAAGCTATTTAGATGCGTATGCTCTAACATATGGGAGATTATCTCCTATTAATACTCTATCACTATGCCATTGGTTTATTGCTAAGATATTTACACATATATTTTGCTGTAAGCATTGGTGAACCCAAGGGGGAGAAGGGCAAACATTGTATTTGACACCCCCCTGTTCCCAACACCATAAATAATATTAATAGAAATTTAAATAATATAAAGTATAACTAAGATATTTAACATTGAAGATGTGTTGAATGTATAGGCTACATTTTAAGAACAGGCTTCTAACTCAAGACTAATATTCAAAAGGTTTGCCTTTGCACACAAAATTAACAATTTAATAAACACACAAATATTAGCTTCTATACCATTTGCATTGTTTAAATCTCTGGATATCTATAAAACAACTCCAAATAATTTCTAAACATATTTAATATTCACAAATATTCTCAGCCTCAAGGGGTTAGGAGCTGTGCAACCCCAAGACTGCACACTCTGTCAAAATTTCATTCTTTCTACAGCCTTGATTGAATGCCTCCCCCAAAGTATATGACTGGGCGCGCAACTGATTAAGTGAATTATTTGAAAATATATTTTATTTACCTTTTCATTCTAAATCATCTTGAAATGGTGAAATTATACTCCTGACTTTTGGGATTCTCTGATTTATAATTATATAAAATCACAATTACTAATAAGTCGCTAATGTAAAACAAAAATAAAATAACACTATTAAAACACCATAAATCCTTTCTACTATTGAAAAAAAAAAAGAATTACCGTCAACTAGGGCTAAGGAGACACGTAAATCCCCCCCCCTTTTTCTCACTCTACCAGTGCTGAAATGACTAAATTTTTGTTAAATTTGCTTGCCAAATACATGATAATAAATGTGACTAGATGCATAAACAAAACTCAATGTATTTAATTAGTGTACGAGGTGTGGCTATTAAATAACCAAAATCATTTTTTTGACACTTAACTGAACTGATCTATGTTCTTTTCTCCCTCTACCTTCTGAATATCAAGGCCTGTGACCGAAAGTTCAGCCGAAGCCTTTGTTTGAAGTGGACCGTGTACCTGAGCTTTGTCGGAATTATGTTGAGTGTGAAAGGTGAGCAGGGCCTCAACATGAAGTTTTTTGTAATAATTGGAACATCCACTACAGAAATATACAATTTGTTAAAGGAAGTTTATGGTGATATTGTTTATCTTGTACTCAAGTGTTCAATCGGCTTAAACAGCTTAAGGAGGGGAGGAAAGAGATCGAAGACGATACGCGCCTCGACCATCCTCGCACACAAAAATCAAATGTTAAAATTAAAAAAGGGAAATATTTCGAAAAAAATTGATGTCCGAGCATTCAAGCAATTGCTGACTTATTAATATCGATAAAGAAATTGTTCTACTCATTTTACATGAACATCTACACATGAAAAAATTTGTTCTAAAATGGTTCTAAGATTTGGTTTTATCTCTATATCATTCTTATTTAGTTGTTGGTGTGCCAAATACGCTCACACGGTGCTACCCCTTGAGAACTGGTCATACAATTTGTTAATGTCAAGTGGTTTTTCCAACTTCACTCCAACACCTCCACGCAAATGAGGATTCACATCCTCCTAACCATTTTCCTCATCACTACCCCATTAGATTATGCCATTAATAACCCATGTGCTAATAAACGTAAGGAATAAAAAACTAGGCCTGACAGAAATTTCTGTAATTGAATAAACAACACATTTTTTGAAGCAATCGACCAAGCCACTGTTGCCGTTAAATACTATGGTTGGTCTGTGTCTAAACGAACATAAGTTAAATTGTCGAATCAGTCTCAAGAACAGTAATCCGTCTAGCAAGTGATCGAATAGAGTAGGTGGACATACACGATATAACATACACACAAATAAAAACTGCGACACTTAACAAGTCAATGTGTCAATGTAAATTCAATATAGCATAATATATCTGTATGGTAATAGTTATAAAACTCTCTTCAAGGAGAAGTTCTTCTCACACATATAGGCTTATATCATAGTTACCTGTTCACTTTATGTTAAAAACCAAGTTAACCAACACACAATCATAACTAATAAAATTGTACCACACTCGGCTAGGTATGTAGTCAACTGCTTGGCGCACGCTCAATCACGATTTTGGCGCAATAAAGTTTCGCTGTAGTGTTTCGCACAGCACACACAACGACTAGAAGTAAGTACATAGTTTGAACAGCAATGATTCAGCTATGGCTTCATTCGAATTGTCCTAGCTTTGGTATAAAAACAATTGAAATATAAAATATTTTATTAAATTGTTCACAATTAATATAGGCCATACTGGGAACTTTATAGCACATGTCAGAAGCGGGCAGGGAAAGGGGCAAAACCATGCTTTGGCCCGCGCTTCTTCTATCACATGCGCGCACAATACTGTCGATGTTGCTAGGTTATTATAGCTCATTCGCTGAGGGAGAAGTAAAGTTCCTTTCCACTTTCCTCCTTTAACCCATGCTCATTTGGTTTACATATTATAGGTTATCCGAAGAATCGGACACACACTTTGTCTAACCCTGACAGTAGAAGAGGCTCTTAAAGTTCGCTATCAACACTCGAATAGTCAAGACATCATGCAGGAATGGATGTTCTCGCCCGTTTGTCGCAGAAGACGTGGCCACCAGTAGTGTGCTTATAACCACCTTAAGAAACCCATATCCGGTTAGGTTATTTTATTATTTTAGCTTGGCTGGTATAACTTTGATTATGTTAATGTATCTTAGTAGCACTTAGGTTTTGTTAATGGTCATTCTATAATGCCCGTGTTTGGATCAGAACACGTGATTTGTTAGTTTGTTTTAACTCTGAAATGTTGTAGGATACCTACATTACTATGTACCTGACTTGAGTCCATGTTATTATGGCGTTTCATGTTTAGTCAGTTTCATTGTAATTAGTAGTCGTGTAGTATAAGTTTTATTCAACTTAAATGAATCATGGTTAGAATGGAGTTCTTCATTAGACTTACTAACTTACCCAAACTATATACATTAGCCGTAGGAGTAATCCTGCTACTAATCTGTGTATTAGTTTGTCAGGCGCTTAAAGTAAACTGGTTTGTTGCTAAGAGCTGTTTGATGTTCTGTAGGAAATAATAGATGACTCGAATCACAAAGTGTAAACATAAACATTCTGGCATATCGGGCCGTAAAAAGTGCCAATTATGATTGTTCGCCCATAGCCCATATCGCTTGACTCTTGTATGCACTAGTGTGTGATAAAGAAGTCACTTCATTATGTTAGTTGTGGGGCTTTTGTTCCCCGATGACTGTCTACTAACTACACTGTGCCATTCCTATAGAGTTCCTAGGCTTTCAGACTGGCGCTATTGTGTCTCTTTTCTGGAGGTATTAGTTGTGTAGCCGTTTATAGTTTTGAGCTTTCCTAATTAGAATTTAGCGTCCTGCATGACATAGTCGCATTAGACCTGTCAGTAAAATAATAGACTGTTTGTTAATTATAATATTTATAGTTACTGCTTAGATACACACTAGTACTACTATTATTTAATATACCTTGTCAACAAACTGTTGTTCTCATTACGCAGTTCGCTGAGTTACCATGTTGTTAAGGGATTAGAGTTAACTTATATTTACGTATTAATCTCAAACAAAAATAAACTAATTGATATATTTATATTCATTGTTATATTTCTGCTCTTGTTCATTTGATTATATCTTCCTTTAAGTACAATTTATTTCCAATAACTGTCTCTACTTTCCCACTAGCAACAGTACTATCCTTGATAGTAAAGTACCAATCTGTAGTCACAGATCATAACCTTTATGTCTAAAAGTGTAATTTGGTTGTGAAGGGAAAATGGAGTTGGTGAGTGAAGGTTTGTTGTGATGGGACCAAAAGAGTTTGTGTTGAGTTACTAGATCGAGCCCTCGTACTCTGTGATGGAAACACAAGCGCAGCTAGGCCCGATGTGAGTGGTGTAGTGAGTAAGTAAGATATAGTTGAGCTGAAAGAAAATACATGAATAATATTAGACACTAAGCGAAGATAGCTTTGATGAAAGTGAAGGTATGAATAAAATTATTCTAGTTTCTAGTTTGTGGGAACGTGTGAGGATGGGGACCCAAGAATTTGGCTTAGCTGAGAAACAGGAGTGGTTAGTAGGAAGGGGCTGGTTGGGAATGTATGCAGACTGATTTCTCATTCGAGTCGGGCCTTCTTATATTTTCTTGGCTATTGGGGGTCGTACTGGCCGAGTCTTCTAATTATGGCGTTGTCTTCTACCTCGCGGGCTCATTTGTAGAATTTGCTGCCTCGCTGCCGGAAGATTTCCTGTAGAGTCCCACTGTCAGTGGTAGCGTGTATGTACTCATTGCTGGTTCGGGTGTTCACACCCAAGATACATCTAAGTGCCTTGTTTTGTACTGCTTGTAGAGTTCCTAACACTGACTCGGAAGCATACCCCCACGCCTCGCATCCGTATAGCAGAATAGGTTGCACTAAGCTCTTGTACAGTAGCAGCTTGATGTTGTTTCCCAGCACTGGGCTCTTGAACAGGCCGTAATTTGTGATGAAGGCCCCCATTGCCTTTTTTATTGTGTAGTCTACATGCTCCTTCCATATGAGTCTGGAATCCAACATCACCCCGAGGTATTTCATTGAATTCCTGTAGGGGATATCCTTTTCCATTCCAACACTACAAGCTGGGCTGGTGTTTGGGGTCTCCTCCTAGTAATTAACATGGCTGCCGACACACTTTGCCGTTCGGCTGTTGCCCGACATAGAACATCTGACTTGACAGTTATGCCACGCCAGGTTGTCTATGAAAGGGCTGATTTGTTGTTTGAGTACCGAGTCATTGTCATGACTCTAAACCTCGCGAATGAACTTGTTTACCTGATGAAATGGAACAGATGAAATGAGCCTGCAGACTACTACAGGTGTGTGGTTTTTGTAGCCCGACGCAGGACATTTCTACCTTGACTCTGATGCCAAGCTAGGCCGCCTGTGAAAGGGCTATATTTGTGTTAGAGTACGGAGTCACTATCGTGACTCCTGGCCTCTTGATTAAATTAATACCTTGTACAAACAATTGTATAATTATTGACACTGTGAGTGAAGTTGGTGATAGTGAACGATCGCGCTGGGTCTCGGGATTTGGGGAGGATTTTCTTCTGTTGGGATGTGGGAAGGTGTGTATAAGGTATGATGATGATATATGTTGTTGTTTCATGAGTCGATTTCCGGGAGGAGGATCGAAAGGTTTAACTTGACTGTAGGGAATAGGTTTGGCGCGGATGGTTACATATCCATTCCCCATCTGGGGCCGTCAGTGGCGCCAGCGTTATTCTCTGGCTAGAAGGTTGACCTAGGTGGTTATCCCAGTGGAGTCCGGCGGCGGCAAAGGTTATAAAGAGTTTCTTGTTGGGGTAGGATTTTCTTTTCTTGGTATTAGGAGTGAGGTGGATACATTTCCATTCCCCATCTGGGGCCGTCAGTGGCGCCAGCGTTATTCTCTGGCTAGAAGGTTGACCTAGGCGGTTATCCCAGTGGCGTCCGGCCGTGACTAAGGTTGTGATGGCATGAAATGAGCGACTTGTGAATGTCAGGTCTGGGGTTGGAGCAAGGATGTGATAGTTGGGTGGTGGGTTGTCGTCGATCCCATTGGTCTGGCGTAGTCGATTGTCAATTTGGTTAATTACTACTCTAATTTTTTTTTTTTTCCTAAATCTAGGTATCGGGGGTTGTGTTTTTTTTTTTTTTTTTTTCCAAGATTATAATAGACACTGAGTTAGTCATAATAATGCTCTCCTACGCCAGCCGTGGTCTCTTGTAGCGTCTGGTCTCAGCAGGGTCGTAACGTCCTAGTTCCCGTACTATGTCGTTAGTGTGTGTGTCTGCCTGTTCGTAGAGTTTTATGTTCCTTTCACTGTATATGTCATGGAGGGGTCTGCAATTTGTCATTTCATGTAGGTGTGTTGTTCTAGTTCACCAGGGTGCTCCAGTGATGGTTCTGAGTATCTTGTTTTGTGTGGTTTGTAATCTATCTGTGAGGTGTTTGGCTCCGTAGCTCCATACTGAGCAGTTGTACAGTATAATCGGTTGTATCATGGATTTGTATAAGACAGTTTTTGTATGGATGTTTAGTTCCCTTCCTTTGAATAGAGCGTACAATTGTACATATCTCCCAGTGGCTTTTTTTCTTGTGTTCTCTATGTGACTTCTCCAGGTTAGTTTCGAGTCTATTGTAGTGCCTAAATATTTTGTATCTTTTTTAACAGGTATTTCTGTGTCGAATAAAGTGAGTGGTACTGGGAGTTGTTTGCGTCCTCGGCTAATAATCAAAGCTGCTGATTTTGTGGGGTTAACTTTTATCCTCCAAGTCGTGAACCAAATTTGTAGTTCAACTGGGTACCTCTGCATTTTTAAGCTGGCAAAATTTATGTTTTTATATATGGTGTAGGCCATGGTGTCGTCTGCAAAGAGTCGTACTTTTACTTGTGGATTGGTAGGAATGTCTGAAATATATATGCTATAAAGGTGTGGTGCTGGTGCAGATCCCTGGGGCACCCCAGCCCTTATGTCGTGTATGGGTGATTTTGTTCCGTCCATGACTACCTGAAACTTCCTTCGAGCAAGGTAACTGGCGATAATGTGGATGATCCATTGTGGGTAGTTGAATTTAATTAGTTTTTGAATTAGTCCTATGTGCCAAACTCTGTCGAATGCTTTTTCAACGTCTAGAAATATTGCTACGGTGAGTTTTTTTTCTTCAAATGCTTTTGTGGCGTCCTCAATTAAATTTAGTACGGGGTGAATAGTCGAGTGATTTTTCCTGAAACCGAATTGGATTTTTGGGATGATCTCATTTTTTTCGCTAAATTTGTCTATCCTTTTTAGAACTAGTTTTTCAAATAGTTTGCTCATAGTGGGGAGGAGACTAATAGGCCTTCGGTTCTGAGGGAACATTGGGTCCTTTCCTGGTTTAGGAAGAGTTATTACTGTCGCCAGTTTCCATACGTCTGGGAAGTGACAGAGTGTAAGTAGAGCGTTGAATATTGTCAGTAGCGTGAGTATTGCCCTCGGGGGTAGTTTCTGTAGTGTTTCGTTTGATAGTCTGTCGTGGCCTGGCGCTTTATTTTTTGGGAGTTGTTTCATTGTGTAGTTTAGTTCATCTAGTGTTATTAGGTCCACCCGTGACACTATTGGTCTAAATAGGTATTCCCGTACTGATCTCTGTGCGTCCCTGACGAAGTCTGCGTCTCTCGGGTTTTGGTTTGGTGTAAACTGTTTCTCCAGAGTCACGGCTATGGCCTCCGCTTTCTCTGAGCTTGTATAGGCCATACCGTGCTCCCCGTGTATAGCGGGTACCGACCGTTTGTTTCCTGATGATTTAAGCTGTTTTGTGACTTTCCAGACTTTACTGGGGTCCATGGCAGCGTCAGTGATGTATGTGTTCCAGTTGTTGCATTTGATAGTTTTAACTGTACGTCTTACTTGTGCAGTGAGTCTATTGTAGGCTGTTCTGTGTTGTGGTGTTCTGTATGCTTGCCAGTCTCTCCTTGCCTCTCGTTTCTGGGCGAGCAGAAAGTCAAGGTCTGGGTGTTGGCGTCTCAAGTCATGTTTTTCCTGTTCTATTGCGGTGTTAGTTCTGTATGCTTCCTGTACTGTGCTGGTAAAGAGTTGGAATGTAGTGTCTGCTTCTTCGGTGGTCGTGATGTTTATGTTTTCGGGTACTGTTTCCTCTAGTGTTCTTTTGAACCCTTCCCAGTTAGTAGTAGTTTTTAGTTTTTTAATGTTGTTTATCTGTATTTCTGTGTTTGTTGTGATCTCGCACACTATAGGGTTGTGGTCCGAGTCTAGTTCTTTAAGAACTGAGAGCTCTTCCGGTGTACCCCTATATTGTTCAAGACCACGTCTATTACATCTGGCCTCTGTAGTGGGTTTGAGGGGTAAAATGTCGGTTCGCCAGGCCCGACTACCGTGTATCCCTTAGTGTCCGCGTGATCGTTTAGTATGCGTCCATTCCTATTGGTCAGTCGGCTATTCCAGTTCAAGTGTTTGCTATTCATGTCCCCTGCTAAGAATATCTTATCGAAGTTCGTAAGTTCGTCTAGGTCGCTCTGTAGTATTACACACAGACACAGACAAAAGGCATGCTCCGATGCTTCCAGAAGGGGAGCACGAGAGCAAGTTCCAACACGTACCGACCAATTGGTCACACCGTTGTGGTTTGCAAAAATTAAGAACGGGTTGTCGCGTTTCGCGAAGTTCTGAAACAAAGAAACAGAGATTACAAAATATTAGTAATATTGGGGTAAAAAAGGGGGGTAAGAAATTGAGAAACCGACTAAGGGTTTTTTAGAGTTACGTGCGGAGACACTACTCTATGGGGGGCTGGGTGAGAGCCTCCCAAACCACTGTTGACACATCTCGCTTATCCGAGCAGGGCTTTGGGACGTCGATGGCACCCACCAGGGTCGATGACGTAGTTCCCAAGCCCCTGGATAAGAGGATTGGTGGCACCGGGAAGTCTAGCGTAGAAAGACTGCGCCAGTTTCCGGAAGTGGTCCTTGATGGTAGGCATATCCAGGTCACGATGAAGAGTCTCATTCCGGACATACCAAGGTGCGCCCACAATGATCCTCAGACATACGCTCTGGAACGCCTGCATCCTCCTCATATACGTGTCCGCCAGGTGACCCCAAGCGGGACACGCATAGTCGAGGATCGGCCTGAGCAACTGCTTGTACAGCGTCAGACCGTTCCTTGTAGACAGGGCGCTACGCCTGTTAAGCAGTGGGCCTAGGACTCCCAGCCTTTGCCTCGCCTTGTTGAGTCTTTCGTTGCAGTGTAGTCTCCAGGTCAGTTTTGTGTCCAGCGTAAGTCCCAGGTACTTAACACTGTCCGCCCATCTGATCTGTTCTCCGAACAGCCGGAGTGGAGCCGGCCTGTAGTACTTTCTTTTCCATGTGAAGAGCATTGCAGTGCTCTTCTCCACGTTAATACTTGTTCTCCAGGTTGTCAGCCACCCCTCCAACTGCGTCAGGTGCGTCTGGAGTCGCCTCTCCACCAGCTGCCCTCGCCACGACTCCGCTACTAGAGCCGTGTCGTCCGCATACAGAGCCAACTCGGTGCCTGGGGATTTTGGAATGTCGTTCACATAGAGACTGAAGAGCAGCGGGCCCACCATGGAACCCTGCGGCACTCCAGCCCGGATGCTTCTGACTTGGGAGGTGGCGTTCCCAAAGGTAGTGGAAAAGGTGCGATGGGAAAGATAAGATTGAACAACCTTAACTAGGTAGAAGGGCAGGTTCAGGGAGAGGAGTTTGAAAAGGAGACCCTCGTGCCAAACACGGTCGAAGGCCTTTGCCACGTCAAGAAAGACAGCACCAGTCAGCCTGTTGATGTTGAAGTTCCTCGTAACCTGTTCCACGAGCCGGACAAGTTGATGAGACGTAGCGTGTCCCGCCCGAAAGCCGAACTGCTCGTCCACCAAGATGCCCCCTCGCGAACATGTCGGGTCAGTCTCGTCATTATTAGTCTCTCGAACAACTTGCCCAGACAGTCGAGCAAGCTGATCGGTCGGTAGGACGAAGCTAGGGCCGGGTCCTTACCCGGTTTATGAAAGCAGAGGACGTTGGCATGCTTCCAGAGCTCGGGGAAGTGACTCAGGAACAGGACGGCGTTGAATAACTCCACAAGGAAGTTAATCGCCTCCAAGGGCAGCTTTCTGAGGACCGCGTTACTGATACCGTCGGATCCGGGGGCCTTGTTTTGTCTTAGAGCGGCTATCGCCCGTGACATTTCTGTCACCTCCGTGGGTTCGGGTTCATCCAAGGGTCTGTACGAGACCGCGCTGATGACCTGCGCCACGTGCGCAACGTGCACCGGGTCTAACGGGTTGTCAGTCGGTACAAATTGCGCCTCTAAGTGCTCAGCGAGAGCATCGGCCTTCTCCTGGTCGGAGTTGGCCACCCCGTTGCGACTCACAATAGGCGGCCTTGGTGCGGGGACCCGCATCAAGTTCCTCGTCATTTGCCACAAGGACCTGTCCTGCACGCACAGGCTCTCAATCTTGTCCTCCCAGACACTGTTCCGGTATTCTCGGACCATCTCCCGAACCGCATGGACTTTGCGGCTCCAGTTGGCCTTGTCTACCGGGTCCCTCGAGATTTGCCAAGCCTTCCTCAGCCGATTTTTCTCCCGGACGTGCCTGAGGATAGAATCGGGCAAAGAAGCCTGTGGCGCCCTCTTAGGACGGTGCCTCGGCGTCGAAGCTTCGAGCGACCCCTTGATGGCGGAAGTTATGAACTCCGCACCGCGATCGATTTCCGCTGCTGTTCGAAAGGTAGGGGTGGGTCCCAACCTCTCTCTCAACACATTCGTAAACCTGTCCCAGTCAGTGCGCTTTAGGTCGGGTTTTTCGGGGGGGTCTATGAAGGACACCGCGCGTCCCAGGTTCACGAGAACGGGGTTGTGATCCGAGTCTAGCTCAGCTAGAGACTTCAGCACTAACCGCCTTCTGATCCCTCTGGAGACAACGAAGTCTAGGACGTCCGGGAGATAGCCGGGATTGAAAGGGAAGTGGGTAGGGGTCGGAGGCCCGGCAGCCACCAGGCCGTGTAGATCTATGACGTCGCGGAGCAATCCGCCGCGAGCGCACATAATCCTAGAGCCCCATGAAGGGTGCTTAGCGTTGAAGTCACCACCGATTAAAACAGGCGTGGTACCTCGAAGCAGCACCTCCATGTCAGCCCTCGTGGCCTGGTCGAACCGGTGGTAGGGAGGGAAGTAGATGGAAATGAGACGCACTGGGCCAGTCGAGGTCACCAGTTGGATAGCCGTTGCTTCCATGTGTTGGAGGGGAGGAAGTGAGACGACGTGGTGGTCAAGGCCCCTTCGGACCAGAACCGCCGTCCCACCCCTTCCCACATCCCCCGCTCGGTCACTACGATGGCAGATAAACTCTGCTAACGAGAACCTCATTGCGGAGCGCAAGTGGGTTTCTCCCAGCAGCATTACGTCGACACGATGCTTTGCCAAGAAACTTTCAAGCTCAGCCTTCTTCCCCGCGACTCCGTTGGCGTTCCAGAGAGCGACCGTGAGCTCCTTCAGCACTGGTGGTCCTCTATTCGGGTGCACTGCCATGAGAGACCAGGTAGAGGATGATGTGCTCCATGACCAGGTGGCCACGGTTACTCCTCGGAGACTCCTGGACCTTCCTCAAGAGACTCGATGAAAAGTCCCATGGGTCCAGTCCCGGAATACCCTTGAGTAGCTCAATGCAATTTTTGAGCTTTGCAACATCATCCTCGGGTGTGGGGGTTACAGGGGGGACAAGGGTGGGAGTTGGGAGTGGAAGGAAAGGGTTGGAAGGGTGTAGGATGGCAGTGTGGGTTGGGATAGGGAGAGGAGCGGTCTCGGGCGGGCCCTCGACCAAAGGGGTAGAACCGGATTCCACCGGTTCAGGTTTGGTGGCTTCGGCAGGTGCCTCGGCCTGGGGTGGAGGGGTATCTCTCTTTGACAGCACACTGGCGAATGATTGTACCAGTGGCTTTGGTGTTGGAGCTGGAGTCACTTTCGCCCTCCGTCCCGCAACGTGCCCCGAGGGCTTCTGGCCTTCACTTGGCCCATCCGTCCTCCCTTCTTGAGGCTTGGAGGCCCGCACATTCCCTGCCGCCCGCAAGGACTTGTACGTGGGACAGCCCCGCCACGCCGAGGAATGGGCTCCTGAGCAGTGCAGGCACTTCGGGGGAGATCGTCTCTCCTCCGGGCACCCGCCCCTCTCGTGGTCACCACCACAGAACCCACACCTAGGGTTAGCGCGGCAATCCCTCCGCACATGACCAAACCGGAAACAGTTCTTGCACTGAACCGGGCCGCCTGGAGACTTGTACCTCTCCACCCTGACGCGGAGCCCGCACAGGACTGATATGGAATACAGCCTTGCGGTGTGCTCCCCGGGCGTCAGAGAGACAACGAAGTTCGGCAACCGCTGCCTTTCTCCGGTCTTCTGATCCCGCTTCCATTGGGAGAGCATCTGTGAGACGGATTTCACGGGAAACCCATCTCCACTAGCTCCTCCTGGATGTCGTCAGGGTTTGTCCGTGTCAGGAGTCCCTTCACCACAACCCTGACCAGTCGCTCCCGTCCCAGCTCGTAGGACCAATGCTGGATCCCCAAGCTCGGCAAGAACTTCTGGAGGGCGCGGTAATCTTCCTCCGACCCGCACTGGAGGCGCACTCGGTCCCCCGGCTGCCTGACCGCCTCCACAGGCTCTCGAACCTTGGACCGGATGGCCCTCGCCAACTTGGAGTAGCCCTCCACATCACACAATATGATGGGAGGGATCTTCCCCTTCGCTCTGCCAGCCGGCCCAGAGCCACTAGTACCAGGCTGGGGTGAGACACGGCTTGCGTTGTTACCCGCAGGTTTCCGCCGCTTCCCACCTTTACCCAGCGCTGGCGCACCCTGGCCCGGGCCACCGCTGGCCTCGCTCTCATCACCAGAGCTGCCGCCTAAATGGTTAGGGTTGCCCCCCAGCAGCTTCCTGGTGTTGCCGGCCTTCCCCCTTCGGCGGGGTCTTACGGTCCGAAATCCTTCAGATTCATCATCGGACCCCTGGCTCGACTCATCGCGCATCAACGGGAGGTCTGGTCCTGAAGACAGTCCCTCCACGTCCACGGACTCGCCCGAGCTGTCAACACGCGCGAAGCGTGTGACCCGGTCTTCCGAATCTGAAGAAAATTCAGCCGGGCGTTTCACACCTACCGACACCCCTTGGCGGGAGGTGCCGGAGTTGACGCGGGTTTTTGAGGCCCTTGCGTTAGCGCTTGCGTCAGTGCCGCTTGCAGCGGTCTTTACTGGCGGAGGACGGCTAGGCTCCCCCTGGTCAGGGCTTGCGTTGGCACCGTTAGGTTTCCACCCATCGTGCTGGCGGGAGCTTTCACCATCCTCCCCGGTTTGCGGGCTGTCGGCCCTTAAAAGAGCCTCCAGCACTTTTTGGCCATCAGCGGCACGCTCACCTCCTGTAGTCGGAGGGGCCCCACTGGGCTCGCCCGCATCGGCATTGCTGCCGACGCTTTGTAGGGGGCCAGCACTGTCCTTCAAGCCGAGGCCCGAGGGTGCAGTGCCGGAAGCCCCGGCGGATCTGCCAGCGGCACGCGCGCCTCCGGTAGCTGGAGGGGCCCCGCTGGCTTCACCTTGGCCACTTGCGCCCACCTCGCCGGTAGTTGGCGAGGTCACGCTGGCCGAGTTGTTGGCCCTGATAAGGGCCGGAACTTCACCCGAGGGTGAAACCGACTGGGTGTGGCTACCGGCACGCTCACCTCCAGTAATTTGAGGGGCCCCGCTACCTCCACCCGCTTGGCTGTGGACTGCGCCCACCTCCCCGGTAAATTGGGGGGTCACGCCAGCCTTGTTGGCCCTGGAAAGGGCCGATTTGTTGGCCCTAATAAGGGCCGATTGCTCACCCGGGGGCGACTTTAGCTCACCTCGGCCAGCGGCACGCTTGACTCCGGGAATTGGAGCGGCCCCGCTGACTTCGGCAGCTACCTGCGGCTTGTTGCCCCTCGAAGGGCAGCTGCCACTAAAGCTCCTGCCTTCGGGCTTGTGGCGGACCACTTGCCACCCGGCACGAGCTCCTTCCTGACCGGAGGAGCCTTCAGTCCCCGCGAGCGGAGACTTCCAACTTCCCCCGAAAGGACGGGCAGCACAAGCCTGCCGTTGACGGCGGATCCCCCGCCGCTCGCCGCCAACTTCTTCTTGCCCGGGGTCGGTCGCTTCCCGGGCCCGGGGTTCTTCCTCGCCTCATCCGGCGGTCTTCTCCCGACCCCGACGCCAACTCCTTTCTTCACCTTCAGCGCAGGCTCCATCCGAAGACACGATCTGTAGAACAGCAGACGCCAACGATGCTCAGAAAGCCAGGAACACGTAAGGGAGGCAGGACGACACCTTGCACTCCCATCGTCTGTAGTATTGTCTTGGTCGGTGGTTTATATATGGCCGCGAATAGGATACCTCCGCTCTTTGTATTTACTTTTATTGCTGTTGCTTCTATGTTTTGTAAGGTTTGAAAATTATGTTGGTAGTGGGGAATATTGTCTTTGATGAATATTGCTGTTCCCCCACCACTTCTGCCGGGTCTATCTGTTCTATATAGATGGTAGCCTAAAAAGTTAAGTCTCTTGTTTTGGTTTAGATGGGTTTCGTTGATTAGTCCTATATCTATTCCATATGTTTTAAAAAGTTCTTCTAATTCATGAGCCTGCGTCAGTATCCCGTTCGCGTTCCATATAAAAACGCGTAGAATGTCCTTGGTCCGCGTCTTGTCTTGTCTAGTCATCCTGATTTACAAAGTAGTCAGTCACTCCCTCTATCATGATAAACATTTTCTCTGTTGAGTCTGTTGTTTGTCTGAGCCTATTGAGATAAGGTTTGAAATGTGTAATGATCTTCATTATGTTTAAGTCTTTGAGTAGCCTAATTAAGTCTTTTATGTCAGAACCGGTTGAACCGGCTTCTTGTTGTGGGGGGCCTTGTGTTTGTTTTGCCTGTACTGCCTGGGCGTAGGATCGGTGGATCTTGGCCACCTCAGGGACGGGGGGGTTTGCCACGGGTCTCTGCCGCATTGGTGGGAAGCTCTGTGTGTTGGAGGGTGGGGGCATGGTCCGGGTCAGAGTTTTGTTCTGTGTGATTGTCTTTGGTAGTTGTGCCGTCTTCTCTTTTCTAGTAAGTCTAAGTACACCGGGCACTTGCTGTAATTCGCCGTG
>JBCFYV010000003.1:11907505-12099703 GCA_039000515.1 Timema cristinae
AAGGGGCAAAACCATGCTTTGGCCCGCGCTTCTTCTATCACATGCGCGCACAATACTGTCGATGTTGCTAGGTTATTATAGCTCATTCGCTGAGGGAGAAGTAAAGTTCCTTTCCACTTTCCTCCTTTAACCCATGCTCATTTGGTTTACATATTATAGGTTATCCGAAGAATCGGACACACACTTTGTCTAACCCTGACAGTAGAAGAGGCTCTTAAAGTTCGCTATCAACACTCGAATAGTCAAGACATCATGCAGGAATGGATGTTCTCGCCCGTTTGTCGCAGAAGACGTGGCCACCAGTAGTGTGCTTATAACCACCTTAAGAAACCCATATCCGGGTTAGGTTATTTTATTATTTTAGCTTGGCTGGTATAACTTTGATTATGTTAATGTATCTTAGTAGCACTTAGGTTTTGTTAATGGTCATTCTATAATGCCCGTGTTTGGATCAGAACACGTGATTTGTTAGTTTGTTTTAACTCTGAAATGTTGTAGGATACCTACATTACTATGTACCTGACTTGAGTCCATGTTATTATGGCGTTTCATGTTTAGTCAGTTTCATTGTAATTAGTAGTCGTGTAGTATAAGTTTTATTCAACTTAAATGAATCATGGTTAGAATGGAGTTCTTCATTAGACTTACTAACTTACCCAAACTATATACATTAGCCGTAGGAGTAATCCTGCTACTAATCTGTGTATTAGTTTGTCAGGCGCTTAAAGTAAACTGGTTTGTTGCTAAGAGCTGTTTGATGTTCTGTAGGAAATAATAGATGACTCGAATCACAAAGTGTAAACATAAACATTCTGGCATATCGGGCCGTAAAAAGTGCCAATTATGATTGTTCGCCCATAGCCCATATCGCTTGACTCTTGTATGCACTAGTGTGTGATAAAGAAGTCACTTCATTATGTTAGTTGTGGGGCTTTTGTTCCCCGATGACTGTCTACTAACTACACTGTGCCATTCCTATAGAGTTCCTAGGCTTTCAGACTGGCGCTATTGTGTCTCTTTTCTGGAGGTATTAGTTGTGTAGCCGTTTATAGTTTTGAGCTTTCCTAATTAGAATTTAGCGTCCTGCATGACATAGTCGCATTAGACCTGTCAGTAAAATAATAGACTGTTTGTTAATTATAATATTTATAGTTACTGCTTAGATACACACTAGTACTACTATTATTTAATATACCTTGTCAACAAACTGTTGTTCTCATTACGCAGTTCGCTGAGTTACCATGTTGTTAAGGGATTAGAGTTAACTTATATTTACGTATTAATCTCAAACAAAAATAAACTAATTGATATATTTATATTCATTGTTATATTTCTGCTCTTGTTCATTTGATTATATCTTCCTTTAAGTACAATTTATTTCCAATAACTGTCTCTACTTTCCCACTAGCAACAGTACTATCCTTGATAGTAAAGTACCAATCTGTAGTCACAGATCATAACCTTTATGTCTAAAAGTGTAATTTGGTTGTGAAGGGAAAATGGAGTTGGTGAGTGAAGGTTTGTTGTGATGGGACCAAAAGAGTTTGTGTTGAGTTACTAGATCGAGCCCTCGTACTCTGTGATGGAAACACAAGCGCAGCTAGGCCCGATGTGAGTGGTGTAGTGAGTAAGTAAGATATAGTTGAGCTGAAAGAAAATACATGAATAATATTAGACACTAAGCGAAGATAGCTTTGATGAAAGTGAAGGTATGAATAAAATTATTCTAGTTTCTAGTTTGTGGGAACGTGTGAGGATGGGGACCCAAGAATTTGGCTTAGCTGAGAAACAGGAGTGGTTAGTAGGAAGGGGCTGGTTGGGAATGTATGCAGACTGATTTCTCATTCGAGTCGGGCCTTCTTATATTTTCTTGGCTATTGGGGGTCGTACTGGCCGAGTCTTCTAATTATGGCGTTGTCTTCTACCTCGCGGGCTCATTTGTAGAATTTGCTGCCTCGCTGCCGGAAGATTTCCTGTAGAGTCCCACTGTCAGTGGTAGCGTGTATGTACTCATTGCTGGTTCGGGTGTTCACACCCAAGATACATCTAAGTGCCTTGTTTTGTACTGCTTGTAGAGTTCCTAACACTGACTCGGAAGCATACCCCACGCCTCGCATCCGTATAGCAGAATAGGTTGCACTAAGCTCTTGTACAGTAGCAGCTTGATGTTGTTTCCCAGCACTGGGCTCTTGAACAGGCCGTAATTTGTGATGAAGGCCCCCATTGCCTTTTTTATTGTGTAGTCTACATGCTCCTTCCATATGAGTCTGGAATCCAACATCACCCCGAGGTATTTCATTGAATTCCTGTAGGGGATATCCTTTTCCATTCCAACACTACAAGCTGGGCTGGTGTTTGGGGTCTCCTCCTAGTAATTAACATGGCTGCCGACACACTTTGCCGTTCGGCTGTTGCCCGACATAGAACATCTGACTTGACAGTTATGCCACGCCAGGTTGTCTATGAAAGGGCTGATTTGTTGTTTGAGTACCGAGTCATTGTCATGACTCTAAACCTCGCGAATGAACTTGTTTACCTGATGAAATGGAACAGATGAAATGAGCCTGCAGACTACTACAGGTGTGTGGTTTTTGTAGCCCGACGCAGGACATTTCTACCTTGACTCTGATGCCAAGCTAGGCCGCCTGTGAAAGGGCTATATTTGTGTTAGAGTACGGAGTCACTATCGTGACTCCTGGCCTCTTGATTAAATTAATACCTTGTACAAACAATTGTATAATTATTGACACTGTGAGTGAAGTTGGTGATAGTGAACGATCGCGCTGGGTCTCGGGATTTGGGGAGGATTTTCTTCTGTTGGGATGTGGGAAGGTGTGTATAAGGTATGATGATGATATATGTTGTTGTTTCATGAGTCGATTTCCGGGAGGAGGATCGAAAGGTTTAACTTGACTGTAGGGAATAGGTTTGGCGCGGATGGTTACATATCCATTCCCCATCTGGGGCCGTCAGTGGCGCCAGCGTTATTCTCTGGCTAGAAGGTTGACCTAGGTGGTTATCCCAGTGGAGTCCGGCGGCGGCAAAGGTTATAAAGAGTTTCTTGTTGGGGTAGGATTTTCTTTTCTTGGTATTAGGAGTGAGGTGGATACATTTCCATTCCCCATCTGGGGCCGTCAGTGGCGCCAGCGTTATTCTCTGGCTAGAAGGTTGACCTAGGCGGTTATCCCAGTGGCGTCCGGCCGTGACTAAGGTTGTGATGGCATGAAATGAGCGACTTGTGAATGTCAGGTCTGGGGTTGGAGCAAGGATGTGATAGTTGGGTGGTGGGTTGTCGTCGATCCCATTGGTCTGGCGTAGTCGATTGTCAATTTGGTTAATTACTACTCTAATTTTTTTTTTTTTCCTAAATCTAGGTATCGGGGGTTGTGTTTTTTTTTTTTTTTTTTTTCCAAGATTATAATAGACACTGAGTTAGTCATAATAATGCTCTCCTACGCCAGCCGTGGTCTCTTGTAGCGTCTGGTCTCAGCAGGGTCGTAACGTCCTAGTTCCCGTACTATGTCGTTAGTGTGTGTGTCTGCCTGTTCGTAGAGTTTTATGTTCCTTTCACTGTATATGTCATGGAGGGGTCTGCAATTTGTCATTTCATGTAGGTGTGTTGTTCTAGTTCACCAGGGTGCTCCAGTGATGGTTCTGAGTATCTTGTTTTGTGTGGTTTGTAATCTATCTGTGAGGTGTTTGGCTCCGTAGCTCCATACTGAGCAGTTGTACAGTATAATCGGTTGTATCATGGATTTGTATAAGACAGTTTTTGTATGGATGTTTAGTTCCCTTCCTTTGAATAGAGCGTACAATTGTACATATCTCCCAGTGGCTTTTTTTCTTGTGTTCTCTATGTGACTTCTCCAGGTTAGTTTCGAGTCTATTGTAGTGCCTAAATATTTTGTATCTTTTTTAACAGGTATTTCTGTGTCGAATAAAGTGAGTGGTACTGGGAGTTGTTTGCGTCCTCGGCTAATAATCAAAGCTGCTGATTTTGTGGGGTTAACTTTTATCCTCCAAGTCGTGAACCAAATTTGTAGTTCAACTGGGTACCTCTGCATTTTTAAGCTGGCAAAATTTATGTTTTTATATATGGTGTAGGCCATGGTGTCGTCTGCAAAGAGTCGTACTTTTACTTGTGGATTGGTAGGAATGTCTGAAATATATATGCTATAAAGGTGTGGTGCTGGTGCAGATCCCTGGGGCACCCCAGCCCTTATGTCGTGTATGGGTGATTTTGTTCCGTCCATGACTACCTGAAACTTCCTTCGAGCAAGGTAACTGGCGATAATGTGGATGATCCATTGTGGGTAGTTGAATTTAATTAGTTTTTGAATTAGTCCTATGTGCCAAACTCTGTCGAATGCTTTTTCAACGTCTAGAAATATTGCTACGGTGAGTTTTTTTTCTTCAAATGCTTTTGTGGCGTCCTCAATTAAATTTAGTACGGGGTGAATAGTCGAGTGATTTTTCCTGAAACCGAATTGGATTTTTGGGATGATCTCATTTTTTTCGCTAAATTTGTCTATCCTTTTTAGAACTAGTTTTTCAAATAGTTTGCTCATAGTGGGGAGGAGACTAATAGGCCTTCGGTTCTGAGGGAACATTGGGTCCTTTCCTGGTTTAGGAAGAGTTATTACTGTCGCCAGTTTCCATACGTCTGGGAAGTGACAGAGTGTAAGTAGAGCGTTGAATATTGTCAGTAGCGTGAGTATTGCCCTCGGGGGTAGTTTCTGTAGTGTTTCGTTTGATAGTCTGTCGTGGCCTGGCGCTTTATTTTTTGGGAGTTGTTTCATTGTGTAGTTTAGTTCATCTAGTGTTATTAGGTCCACCCGTGACACTATTGGTCTAAATAGGTATTCCCGTACTGATCTCTGTGCGTCCCTGACGAAGTCTGCGTCTCTCGGGTTTTGGTTTGGTGTAAACTGTTTCTCCAGAGTCACGGCTATGGCCTCCGCTTTCTCTGAGCTTGTATAGGCCATACCGTGCTCCCCGTGTATAGCGGGTACCGACCGTTTGTTTCCTGATGATTTAAGCTGTTTTGTGACTTTCCAGACTTTACTGGGGTCCATGGCAGCGTCAGTGATGTATGTGTTCCAGTTGTTGCATTTGATAGTTTTAACTGTACGTCTTACTTGTGCAGTGAGTCTATTGTAGGCTGTTCTGTGTTGTGGTGTTCTGTATGCTTGCCAGTCTCTCCTTGCCTCTCGTTTCTGGGCGAGCAGAAAGTCAAGGTCTGGGTGTTGGCGTCTCAAGTCATGTTTTTCCTGTTCTATTGCGGTGTTAGTTCTGTATGCTTCCTGTACTGTGCTGGTAAAGAGTTGGAATGTAGTGTCTGCTTCTTCGGTGGTCGTGATGTTTATGTTTTCGGGTACTGTTTCCTCTAGTGTTCTTTTGAACCCTTCCCAGTTAGTAGTAGTTTTTAGTTTTTTAATGTTGTTTATCTGTATTTCTGTGTTTGTTGTGATCTCGCACACTATAGGGTTGTGGTCCGAGTCTAGTTCTTTAAGAACTGAGAGCTCTTCCGGTGTCACCCCTATATTGTTCAAGACCACGTCTATTACATCTGGCTCTGTAGTGGGTTTGAGGGGTAAAATGTCGGTTCGCCAGGCCCGACTACCGTGTATCCCTTAGTGTCCGCGTGATCGTTTAGTATGCGTCCATTCCTATTGGTCAGTCGGCTATTCCAGTTCAAGTGTTTGCTATTCATGTCCCCTGCTAAGAATATCTTATCGAAGTTCGTAAGTTCGTCTAGGTCGCTCTGTAGTATTACACACAGACACAGACAAAAGGCATGCTCCGATGCTTCCAGAAGGGGAGCACGAGAGCAAGTTCCAACACGTACCGACCAATTGGTCACACCGTGTGGTTTGCAAAAATTAAGAACGGGTTGTCGCGTTTCGCGAAGTTCTGAAACAAAGAAACAGAGATTACAAAATATTAGTAATATTGGGGTAAAAAAGGGGGGTAAGAAATTGAGAAACCGACTAAGGGTTTTTTAGAGTTACGTGCGGAGACACTACTCTATGGGGGGCTGGGTGAGAGCCTCCCAAACCACTGTTGACACATCTCGCTTATCCGAGCAGGGCTTTGGGACGTCGATGGCACCCACCAGGGTCGATGACGTAGTTCCCAAGCCCCTGGATAAGAGGATTGGTGGCACCGGGAAGTCTAGCGTAGAAAGACTGCGCCAGTTTCCGGAAGTGGTCCTTGATGGTAGGCATATCCAGGTCACGATGAAGAGTCTCATTCCGGACATACCAAGGTGCGCCCACAATGATCCTCAGACATACGCTCTGGAACGCCTGCATCCTCCTCATATACGTGTCCGCCAGGTGACCCCAAGCGGGACACGCATAGTCGAGGATCGGCCTGAGCAACTGCTTGTACAGCGTCAGACCGTTCCTTGTAGACAGGGCGCTACGCCTGTTAAGCAGTGGGCCTAGGACTCCCAGCCTTTGCCTCGCCTTGTTGAGTCTTTCGTTGCAGTGTAGTCTCCAGGTCAGTTTTGTGTCCAGCGTAAGTCCCAGGTACTTAACACTGTCCGCCCATCTGATCTGTTCTCCGAACAGCCGGAGTGGAGCCGGCCTGTAGTACTTTCTTTTCCATGTGAAGAGCATTGCAGTGCTCTTCTCCACGTTAATACTTGTTCTCCAGGTTGTCAGCCACCCCTCCAACTGCGTCAGGTGCGTCTGGAGTCGCCTCTCCACCAGCTGCCCTCGCCACGACTCCGCTACTAGAGCCGTGTCGTCCGCATACAGAGCCAACTCGGTGCCTGGGGATTTTGGAATGTCGTTCACATAGAGACTGAAGAGCAGCGGGCCCACCATGGAACCCTGCGGCACTCCAGCCCGGATGCTTCTGACTTGGGAGGTGGCGTTCCCAAAGGTAGTGGAAAAGGTGCGATGGGAAAGATAAGATTGAACAACCTTAACTAGGTAGAAGGGCAGGTTCAGGGAGAGGAGTTTGAAAAGGAGACCCTCGTGCCAAACACGGTCGAAGGCCTTTGCCACGTCAAGAAAGACAGCACCAGTCAGCCTGTTGATGTTGAAGTTCCTCGTAACCTGTTCCACGAGCCGGACAAGTTGATGAGACGTAGCGTGTCCCGCCCGAAAGCCGAACTGCTCGTCCACCAAGATGCCCCCCTCGCGAACATGTCGGGTCAGTCTCGTCATTATTAGTCTCTCGAACAACTTGCCCAGACAGTCGAGCAAGCTGATCGGTCGGTAGGACGAAGCTAGGGCCGGGTCCTTACCCGGTTTATGAAAGCAGAGGACGTTGGCATGCTTCCAGAGCTCGGGGAAGTGACTCAGGAACAGGACGGCGTTGAATAACTCCACAAGGAAGTTAATCGCCTCCAAGGGCAGCTTTCTGAGGACCGCGTTACTGATACCGTCGGATCCGGGGGCCTTGTTTTGTCTTAGAGCGGCTATCGCCCGTGACATTTCTGTCACCTCCGTGGGTTCGGGTTCATCCAAGGGTCTGTACGAGACCGCGCTGATGACCTGCGCCACGTGCGCAACGTGCACCGGGTCTAACGGGTTGTCAGTCGGTACAAATTGCGCCTCTAAGTGCTCAGCGAGAGCATCGGCCTTCTCCTGGTCGGAGTTGGCCACCCCGTTGCGACTCACAATAGGCGGCCTTGGTGCGGGGACCCGCATCAAGTTCCTCGTCATTTGCCACAAGGACCTGTCCTGCACGCACAGGCTCTCAATCTTGTCCTCCCAGACACTGTTCCGGTATTCTCGGACCATCTCCCGAACCGCATGGACTTTGCGGCTCCAGTTGGCCTTGTCTACCGGGTCCCTCGAGATTTGCCAAGCCTTCCTCAGCCGATTTTTCTCCCGGACGTGCCTGAGGATAGAATCGGGCAAAGAAGCCTGTGGCGCCCTCTTAGGACGGTGCCTCGGCGTCGAAGCTTCGAGCGACCCCTTGATGGCGGAAGTTATGAACTCCGCACCGCGATCGATTTCCGCTGCTGTTCGAAAGGTAGGGGTGGGTCCCAACCTCTCTCTCAACACATTCGTAAACCTGTCCCAGTCAGTGCGCTTTAGGTCGGGTTTTTCGGGGGGGTCTATGAAGGACACCGCGCGTCCCAGGTTCACGAGAACGGGGTTGTGATCCGAGTCTAGCTCAGCTAGAGACTTCAGCACTAACCGCCTTCTGATCCCTCTGGAGACAACGAAGTCTAGGACGTCCGGGAGATAGCCGGGATTGAAAGGGAAGTGGGTAGGGGTCGGAGGCCCGGCAGCCACCAGGCCGTGTAGATCTATGACGTCGCGGAGCAATCCGCCGCGAGCGCACATAATCCTAGAGCCCCATGAAGGGTGCTTAGCGTTGAAGTCACCACCGATTAAAACAGGCGTGGTACCTCGAAGCAGCACCTCCATGTCAGCCCTCGTGGCCTGGTCGAACCGGTGGTAGGGAGGGAAGTAGATGGAAATGAGACGCACTGGGCCAGTCGAGGTCACCAGTTGGATAGCCGTTGCTTCCATGTGTTGGAGGGGAGGAAGTGAGACGACGTGGTGGTCAAGGCCCCTTCGGACCAGAACCGCCGTCCCACCCCTTCCCACATCCCCCGCTCGGTCACTACGATGGCAGATAAACTCTGCTAACGAGAACCTCATTGCGGAGCGCAAGTGGGTTTCTCCCAGCAGCATTACGTCGACACGATGCTTTGCCAAGAAACTTTCAAGCTCAGCCTTCTTCCCCGCGACTCCGTTGGCGTTCCAGAGAGCGACCGTGAGCTCCTTCAGCACTGGTGGTCCTCTATTCGGGTGCACTGCCATGAGAGACCAGGTAGAGGATGATGTGCTCCATGACCAGGTGGCCACGGTTACTCCTCGGAGACTCCTGGACCTTCCTCAAGAGACTCGATGAAAAGTCCCATGGGTCCAGTCCCGGAATACCCTTGAGTAGCTCAATGCAATTTTTGAGCTTTGCAACATCATCCTCGGGTGTGGGGGTTACAGGGGGGACAAGGGTGGGAGTTGGGAGTGGAAGGAAAGGGTTGGAAGGGTGTAGGATGGCAGTGTGGGTTGGGATAGGGAGAGGAGCGGTCTCGGGCGGGCCCTCGACCAAAGGGGTAGAACCGGATTCCACCGGTTCAGGTTTGGTGGCTTCGGCAGGTGCCTCGGCCTGGGGTGGAGGGGTATCTCTCTTTGACAGCACACTGGCGAATGATTGTACCAGTGGCTTTGGTGTTGGAGCTGGAGTCACTTTCGCCCTCCGTCCCGCAACGTGCCCCGAGGGCTTCTGGCCTTCACTTGGCCCATCCGTCCTCCCTTCTTGAGGCTTGGAGGCCCGCACATTCCCTGCCGCCCGCAAGGACTTGTACGTGGGACAGCCCCGCCACGCCGAGGAATGGGCTCCTGAGCAGTGCAGGCACTTCGGGGGAGATCGTCTCTCCTCCGGGCACCCGCCCCTCTCGTGGTCACCACCACAGAACCCACACCTAGGGTTAGCGCGGCAATCCCTCCGCACATGACCAAACCGGAAACAGTTCTTGCACTGAACCGGGCCGCCTGGAGACTTGTACCTCTCCACCCTGACGCGGAGCCCGCACAGGACTGATATGGAATACAGCCTTGCGGTGTGCTCCCCGGGCGTCAGAGAGACAACGAAGTTCGGCAACCGCTGCCTTTCTCCGGTCTTCTGATCCCGCTTCCATTGGGAGAGCATCTGTGAGACGGATTTCACGGGGAAACCCATCTCCACTAGCTCCTCCTGGATGTCGTCAGGGTTTGTCCGTGTCAGGAGTCCCTTCACCACAACCCTGACCAGTCGCTCCCGTCCCAGCTCGTAGGACCAATGCTGGATCCCCAAGCTCGGCAAGAACTTCTGGAGGGCGCGGTAATCTTCCTCCGACCCGCACTGGAGGCGCACTCGGTCCCCCGGCTGCCTGACCGCCTCCACAGGCTCTCGAACCTTGGACCGGATGGCCCTCGCCAACTTGGAGTAGCCCTCCACATCACACAATATGATGGGAGGGATCTTCCCCTTCGCTCTGCCAGCCGGCCCAGAGCCACTAGTACCAGGCTGGGGTGAGACACGGCTTGCGTTGTTACCCGCAGGTTTCCGCCGCTTCCCACCTTTACCCAGCGCTGGCGCACCCTGGCCCGGGCCACCGCTGGCCTCGCTCTCATCACCAGAGCTGCCGCCTAAATGGTTAGGGTTGCCCCCCAGCAGCTTCCTGGTGTTGCCGGCCTTCCCCCTTCGGCGGGGTCTTACGGTCCGAAATCCTTCAGATTCATCATCGGACCCCTGGCTCGACTCATCGCGCATCAACGGGAGGTCTGGTCCTGAAGACAGTCCCTCCACGTCCACGGACTCGCCCGAGCTGTCAACACGCGCGAAGCGTGTGACCCGGTCTTCCGAATCTGAAGAAAATTCAGCCGGGCGTTTCACACCTACCGACACCCTTGGCGGGAGGTGCCGGAGTTGACGCGGGTTTTTGAGGCCCTTGCGTTAGCGCTTGCGTCAGTGCCGCTTGCAGCGGTCTTTACTGGCGGAGGACGGCTAGGCTCCCCTGGTCAGGGCTTGCGTTGGCACCGTTAGGTTTCCACCCATCGTGCTGGCGGGAGCTTTCACCATCCTCCCCGGTTTGCGGGCTGTCGGCCCTTAAAAGAGCCTCCAGCACTTTTTGGCCATCAGCGGCACGCTCACCTCCTGTAGTCGGAGGGGCCCCACTGGGCTCGCCCGCATCGGCATTGCTGCCGACGCTTTGTAGGGGGCCAGCACTGTCCTTCAAGCCGAGGCCCGAGGGTGCAGTGCCGGAAGCCCCGGCGGATCTGCCAGCGGCACGCGCGCCTCCGGTAGCTGGAGGGGCCCCGCTGGCTTCACCTTGGCCACTTGCGCCCACCTCGCCGGTAGTTGGCGAGGTCACGCTGGCCGAGTTGTTGGCCCTGATAAGGGCCGGAACTTCACCCGAGGGTGAAACCGACTGGGTGTGGCTACCGGCACGCTCACCTCCAGTAATTTGAGGGGCCCCGCTACCTCCACCCGCTTGGCTGTGGACTGCGCCCACCTCCCCGGTAAATTGGGGGGTCACGCCAGCCTTGTTGGCCCTGGAAAGGGCCGATTTGTTGGCCCTAATAAGGGCCGATTGCTCACCCGGGGGCGACTTTAGCTCACCTCGGCCAGCGGCACGCTTGACTCCGGGAATTGGAGCGGCCCCGCTGACTTCGGCAGCTACCTGCGGCTTGTTGCCCCTCGAAGGGGCAGCTGCCACTAAAGCTCCTGCCTTCGGGCTTGTGGCGGACCACTTGCCACCCGGCACGAGCTCCTTCCTGACCGGAGGAGCCTTCAGTCCCCGCGAGCGGAGACTTCCAACTTCCCCCGAAAGGACGGGCAGCACAAGCCTGCCGTTGACGGCGGATCCCCCGCCGCTCGCCGCCAACTTCTTCTTGCCCGGGGTCGGTCGCTTCCCGGGCCCGGGGTTCTTCCTCGCCTCATCCGGCGGTCTTCTCCCGACCCCGACGCCAACTCCTTTCTTCACCTTCAGCGCAGGCTCCATCCGAAGACACGATCTGTAGAACAGCAGACGCCAACGATGCTCAGAAAGCCAGGAACACGTAAGGGAGGCAGGACGACACCTTGCACTCCCATCGTCTGTAGTATTGTCTTGGTCGGTGGTTTATATATGGCCGCGAATAGGATACCTCCGCTCTTTGTATTTACTTTTATTGCTGTTGCTTCTATGTTTTGTAAGGTTTGAAAATTATGTTGGTAGTGGGGAATATTGTCTTTGATGAATATTGCTGTTCCCCCACCACTTCTGCCGGGTCTATCTGTTCTATATAGATGGTAGCCTAAAAAGTTAAGTCTCTTGTTTTGGTTTAGATGGGTTTCGTTGATTAGTCCTATATCTATTCCATATGTTTTAAAAAGTTCTTCTAATTCATGAGCCTGCGTCAGTATCCCGTTCGCGTTCCATATAAAAACGCGTAGAATGTCCTTGGTCCGCGTCTTGTCTTGTCTAGTCATCCTGATTTACAAAGTAGTCAGTCACTCCCTCTATCATGATAAACATTTTCTCTGTTGAGTCTGTTGTTTGTCTGAGCCTATTGAGATAAGGTTTGAAATGTGTAATGATCTTCATTATGTTTAAGTCTTTGAGTAGCCTAATTAAGTCTTTTATGTCAGAACCGGTTGAACCGGCTTCTTGTTGTGGGGGGCCTTGTGTTTGTTTTGCCTGTACTGCCTGGGCGTAGGATCGGTGGATCTTGGCCACCTCAGGGACGGGGGGGTTTGCCACGGGTCTCTGCCGCATTGGTGGGAAGCTCTGTGTGTTGGAGGGTGGGGGCATGGTCCGGGTCAGAGTTTTGTTCTGTGTGATTGTCTTTGGTAGTTGTGCCGTCTTCTTCTTTTCTAGTAAGTCTAAGTACACCGGGCACTTGCTGTAATTCGCCGTGTGGCTTCCCATACAGTTTACGCATCGGGCAGGAGTGGTGGCGTCTTTTTTGGGGCAGTCTTTGGTGATGTGCTGTTTTAAGCACTTGACACACCGGGGGTTGTTCTGGCAGTTATTCTTAGTATGGCCGTATCTTTGGCACTTGTGGCATTGTACGACTGAGTTGAGTGGTGGTATGTAGGGTTCGATCCTAACTCTGATATGGTTAATTGACTTTACTTGGAAGATGGTGTTTGTGTCTGTGCTCTTTGCTAGAGTCACTTGGAAAGTAGGGAGAAGTGTCACGGTCTGGGTCGTGTTGTCCGCAGCCGACTTCCTGGAGAATTGCCTCACGTCAGTCACTGGGAATCCCATGTCTTTAAGTTCTGCCTCTAGGTCACTGGTAGCCATGTTGGGAGGGAGCCCCTTGACTATAACTTTAACTGGTTTGTCCCTCAGTAGCGTGTAAGTGTGAAACTCCTGTTTTAGGTTCTTCAGTAAGTGTTGTATTAGGTCGTAGTCCTGCTTGTTGGTGGTGTGAATTTTAAGTCCGTTTGTGATGTACGTGATTTTAATGTCCCCTCCTATCTCTTTTGCTACCTTGGCTATCTGAGAGTAGTTTTGTGTTCCTAGCGTCACTATTGGTGGGTAGTGTGTCTTGCGTGTGGTGGTTGTTGTAGGCAGCTGTTTGTCAGTGTTCTGGTCGAGTGGTGAGGGAGTATTGTTTTCGGCCCTTTTCAGGGCGTCGAACTTGTTAGTCAACTCTGTCGGTGTCTTTTTTGTCTGGGGTAGCTTGTGAGGTCTGAATTTCCTTTTCCGTCCTAGTTTGTCGGCCATCGTGAAAGTTCCCTGTCCGTCAGTGTCGGCTTCCATGTCTGAATTGTCCGTAGAGGAGTAGTCCATGTCCGTGTCGTTTTGTTTGGTGCTTGGTCTGGTGTGGTCGGGGGCGGCCATTTCGCTCAGCCCTGAAAAGGGCAGGCTAGTGGCCAGTGTGGAAGGGTTAAGATACCTTCCTCTGTGCAGTGCGGGAGGATCTGTGATGTTGTCTGGTGTCCCGGAAGACGTGCGCCGACTGCGAGGTATTGTTTCGCAGCCGGTCTCGATTTACGGCCTACTGTGGCTTTGTTGGCACCGTTAGGTATCCACCACAGAAATTACCACCGAAACGTCCCTTCCGAGTTTAGTCTAGTGTGTGTGTTCGGGTAAACCTGTCTCCTGTACAATCTGCTCACGTTTGCCTTAAAAAAGGCAGGTTTGTCTTAAAAAAGACAGTTGCGGTTTTGCCTTGAAAAAGGCAGCTCAATACAATACCTGGTGGCTCGAATCTCAGAGAATCTAGTAATATATCAAATCAACGTAAAAAACGACACTCTTTGCCGTTCGGCTGTTGCCCGACATAGAACATCTGACTTGACAGTTATGCCACGCCAGGTTGTCTATGAAAGGGCTGATTTGTTGTTTGAGTACCGAGTCATTGTCATGACTCTTAACCTCGCGAATGAACTTGTTTACCTGATGAAATGGAACAGATGAAATGAGCCTGCAGAATACTACAGGTGTGTGGTTTTTGTAGCCCGACGCAGGACATTTCTACCTTGACTCTGATGCCAAGCTAGGCCGCCTGTGAAAGGGCTATATTTGTGTTAGAGTACGGAGTCACTATCGTGACTCCTGGCCTCTTGAATAAATTGATACCTTGTACAAACAATTGTATAATTATTGACACTTGTGAGTGAAGTTGGTGATAGTGAACGATCGCGCTGGGTCTCGGGATTTGGGGAGGATTTTCTTTTGTTGGGATGTGGGAAGGTGTGTATAAGGTATGATGATGATATATGTTGTTGATTCATGAGTCGATTTCCGGGAGAAGGATCGAAAGGTTTAACTTGACTGTAGGGAATAGGTTTGGCGCGGATGGTTACATATCCATTCCCCATCTGGGGCCGTCAGTGGCGCCAGCGTTATTCTCTGGCTAGAAGGTTGACCTAGGCGGTTATCCCAGTGGAGTCCGGCGGTGGCAAAGGTTATAAAGAGTTTCTTGTTGGGGTAGGATTTTCTTTTCTTGGGATTAGGAGTGAGGTGGATACATTTCCATTCCCCATCTGGGGCCGTCAGTGGCGCCAGCGTTATTCTCTGGCTAGAAGGTTGACCTAGGCGGTTATCCCAGTGGCGTCCGGCCGTGACTAAGGTTGTGATGGCATGAAATGAGCGACTTGTGAATGTCAGGTCTGGGGTTGGAGCAAGGATGGGATAGTTGGGTGGTGGGTTGTCGTCGATCCCGTTGGTCTGGCGTAGTCGATTGTCAACTTGATTAATTACTACTCTAATTTTTTTTTTTATTTTTTTTTTCTAAATCTAGGTATCGGGGGTTGTGTTTTTTTTTATTTTTTATTTTTATTTTTATTTTTTTATTTAATTTTTTTTTTTTTTTCCAAGATTATAATAGACACTGAGTTAGTCATAATAATGCTCTCCTACGCCAGCCGTGGTCTCTTGTAGCGTCTGGTCTCAGTAGGGTCGTAACGTCCTAGTTCCCGTACTATGTCGTTAGTGTGTGTGTCTGCCTGTTCGTAGAGTTTTTTGTTCCTTTCCCTGTATATGTCATGGAGGGGTCTGCAATTTGTCATTTCATGTAGGTGTGCTATTCTAGTTCGCCAGGGTGCTCCAGTGATGGTTCTGAGTACCTTGTTTTGTGTGATTTGTAGTCTATCTGTGAGGTGTTTGGCTCCGTAGCTCCATACTGCGCAGTTGTACAGTATAATCGGCTGTATCATGGATTTGTATAAGACAGTTTTTGTGTGGATGTTTAGTTCCCTTCCTTTGAATAGAGCGTACAATTGTACATATCTCCCAGTGGCTTTTTTTCTTGTGTCCTCTATGTGACTTCTCCAGGTTAGTTTCGAGTCTATTGTAGTGCCTAAATATTTTGTATCTTTTTTAACAGGTATTTCTGTGTCGAATAAAGTGAGTGGTGCTGGGAGTTGTTTGCGTCCTCGGCTAATAATCAAAGCTGCTGATTTTGTGGGGTTGACTTTTATCCTCCAAGTCGTGAACCAAATTTGTAGTTCAACTAGGTACCTCTGCATTTTTAAGCTGGCAAAATTTATGTTTTTATATATGGTGTAGGCCATGGTGTCGTCTGCAAAGAGTCGTACTTTTACTTGTGGATTGGTAGGAATGTCTGAAATATATATGCTATAAAGGTGTGGTGCTAGTGCAGATCCCTGGGGCACCCCAGCCCTTATGTCGTGTATGGGTGATTTTGTTCCGTCCATGACTACCTGAAACTTCCTTCGAGCAAGGTAACTGGCGATAATGTGGATGATCCATTGTGGGTAGTTGAATTTAATTAGTTTTTGAATTAGTCCTATGTGCCAAACTCTGTCGAATGCTTTTTCAACGTCTAGAAATATTGCTACGGTGTGTTTTTTTTCTTCAAGTGCTTTTGTGGCGTCCTCAATTAAATTTAGTACGGGGTGAATAGTCGAGTGATTTTTCCTGAAACCGAATTGGATTTTTGGGATGATCTCATTTTTTTCGCTAAATTTGTCTATCCTTTTTAGAACTAGTTTTTCGAATAGTTTGCTCATAGTGGGGAGGAGACTAATAGGCCTTCTGTTCTGAGGGAACATTGGGTCCTTTCCTGGTTTAGGAAGAGTTATTACTGTCGCCAGTTTCCATACGTCTGGGAAGTGACAGAGTGTAAGTAGAGCGTTGAATATTGTCAGTAGCGTGAGTATTGCCCTCGGTGGTAGTTTCTGTAGTGTTTCGTTTGATAGTCTGTCGTGGCCTGGCGCTTTATTTTTTGGGAGTTGTTTCATTGTGTAGTTTAGTTCATCTAGTGTTATTAGGTCAACCCGTGACACTATTGGTCTAAATAGGTATTCCCGTACTGATCTCTGTGCGTCCCTGACGAAGTCTGCGTCTCTCGGGTTTTGGTTTGGTGTAAACTGTTTCTCCAGAGTCACGGCTATGGCCTCCGCTTTCTCTGAGCTTGTATAGGCCATACCGTGCTCCCCGTGTATAGCGGGTACCGACCGTTTGTTTCCTGATGATTTAAGCTGTTTTGTGACTTTCCAGACTTTACTGGGGTCCATGGCAGCGTCAGTGATGTATGTGTTCCAGTTGTTGCATTTAATAGTTTTAACTGTACGTCTTACTTGTGCAGTGAGTCTATTGTAGGCTGTTCTGTGTTGTGGTGTTCTGTATGTTTGCCAGTCTCTCCTTGCCTCTCGTTTCTGGGCGAGCAGAAAGTCAAGGTCCGGGTGTTGGCGTCTCAAGTCATGTTTTTCCTGTTCTATTGCGGTGTTAGTTCTGTATGCTTCCTGTACTGTGCTGGTAAAGAGTTGGAGTGTAGTGTCTGCTTCTTCGGTGGTCGTGATGTTTATGTTTTCGGGTACTGTTTCGTCTAGTGTTCTTTTGAACCCTTCCCAGTTAGTAGTAGTTTTTAGTTTTTTAATGTTGTTTATCTGTATTTCTGTGTTTGTTGTGATCTCGCACAATATAGGGTTGTGGTCCGAGTCTAGTTCTTTAAGAACTGAGAGCTCTTCCGGTGTCACCCCTATATTGTTCAAGACCACGTCTATTACATCTGGCCTCTGTAGTGGGTTTGAGGGGTAAAATGTCGGTTCGCCAGGCCCGACTACTGTGTATCCCTTAGTGTCCGCGTGATCGTTTAGTATGCGTCCATTCCTATTGGTCAGTCGGCTATTCCAGTTCAAGTGTTTGCTATTCATGTCCCCTGCTAAGAATAACTTGTCGAAGTTCGTAAGTTCGTCTAGGTCGCTCTGTAGTATTGTCTTGGTCGGTGGTTTATATATGGCCGCGAATAGGATACCTCCGCTCTTTGTATTTACTTTTATTGCTGTTGCTTCTATGTTTTGTAAGGTTTGAAAAATATGTTGGTAGTGGGGAATATTGTCTTTGATGAATATTGCTGTTCCCCGCCACTTCTGCCGGGTCTATCTGTTCTATATAGATGGTAGCCTAAAAAGTTAAGTCTCTTGTTTTGGTTTAGATGGGTTTCGTTGATTAGTCCTATATCTATTCCATATGTTTTAAAAAGTTCTTCTAATTCATGAGCCTGCGTCAGTATCCCGTTCGCGTTCCATATAAAAACGCGTAGAATGTCCTTGGTCCGCGTCTTGTCTTGTCTAGTCATCCTGATTTACAAAGTAGTCAGTCACTCCCTCTATCATGATAAACATTTTCTCTGTTGAGTCTGTTGTTTGTCTGAGCCTATTGAGATAAGGTTTGAAATGTGCAATGATCTTCATTATGTTTAAGTCTTTGAGTAGCCTAATTAAGTCTTTTATGTCAGAACCGGTTGAACCGGCTTCTTGTTGTGGGGGGCCTTGTGTTTGTTTTGCCTGTACTGCCTGGGCGTATGATCGGTGGATCTTGGCCGCCTCAGGGACGGGGGGGTTTGCCACGGGTCTCTGCCGCATTGGTGGGAAGCTCTGTGTGTTGGAGGGTGGGGGCATGGTCCGGGTCAGAGTTTTGTTCTGTGTGTTTGTCTTTGGTAGTTGTGCCGTCTTCTTCTTTTCTAGTAAGTCTAAGTACACCGGGCACTTGCTGTAATTCGCCGTGTGGCTTCCCATACAGTTTACGCATCGGGCAGGAGTGGTGGCGTCTTTTTTGGGGCAGTCTTTGGTGATGTGCTGTTTTAAGCACTTGACACACCGGGGGTTGATCTGGCAGTTATTCTTAGTATGGCCGTATCTTTGGCACTTGTGGCATTGTACGACTGTGTTGAGTGGTGGTATGTAGGGTTCGATCCTAACTCTGGTATGGTTAATTGACTTTACTTGGAAGATGGTGTTTGTGTCTGTGCTCTTTGCTAGAGTCACTTGGAAAGTAGGGAGAAGTGTCACGGTCTGGGTCGTGTTGTCCGCAGGCGACTTCCTGGAGAATTGTCTCACGTCAGTCACTGGGAATCCCATGTCTTTAAGTTCTGCCTCTAGGTCACTGGTAGCCATGTTGGGAGGGAGCCCCTTGACTATGACTTTGACTGGTTTGTCCCTCGGTAGCGTGTAAGTGTGAAACTCCTGTTTTAGGTCCTTCAGTAAGTGTTGTATTAGGTCGTAGTCCTGCTTGTTGGTGGTGTGAATTTTAAGTCCGTTTGTAATGTACGTGATTTTAATGTCCCCTCCTATCTATTTTGCTACCTTGGCTATCTGAGAGTAGTTTTGTGTTCCTAGCGTCACTATTGGTGGGTAGTGTGTCTTGCGTGCGGTGGTTGTTGTAGGCAGCTGTTTGTAAGTGTTCTGGTCGAGTGGTGAGGGAGTATTGTTTTCGGCCCTTTTCAGGGCGTCGAACTTGTTTGTCAACTCTGTTGGTGTCTTTTTTTTCTGGGGTAGCTTGTGAGGTCTGAATTTCCTTTTCCGTCCTAGTTTGTCGGCCATCGTGAAAGTTCCCTGTCCGTCGGTGTCTGCTTCCATGTCTGAGTTGTCCGTAGAGGAGTAGTCCATGTCCGTGTCGTTTTGTTTGGTTCTCGGTCTGGTGTGGTCGGGGGCGGCCATTTCGCTCAGCCCTGAAAAGGGCAGGCTAGTGGCCAGTGTGGAAGGGTTAAGATACCCTCCTCTGTGCAGTGCGGGAGGATCTGTGATGTTGTCTGGTGTCCCGGAAGACGTGCGCCGACTGCGAGGTATTGTTTCGCAGCCGGTTTCGATTTACGGCCTACTGTGGCTTTGTTGGCACCGTTAGGTATCCACCACAGAAATTACCACCGAAACGTCCCTTCCGAGTTTAGTCTAGTGTGTGTGTTCGGGTAAACCTGTCTCCTGTACAATCTGCTCTCGTTTGCCTTAAAAAAGGCAGGTTGGTCTTAAAAAAGACAGTTGCGGTTTTGCCTTGAAAAAGGCAGCTCAATATAATACTGGTGGCTCGAATCTCAGAGAACTTGATATACGTTCGTCGTAAAAAACGACACTCTTTGCCGTTCGGCTGTTGCCCGACAAAGAACATCTGACTTGACAGTAATGCCACGCCAGGTTGTCTATGAAAGGGCTGATTTGTTGTTTGAGTACCGAGTCATTGTCATGACTCTTAACCTCGCGAATGAACTTGTTTACCTGATGAAATGGAACAGATGAAATGAGCCTGCAGAATACTACAGGTGTATGGTTTTTGTAGCCCGACGCAGGACATTTCTACCTTGACGCCGTTCGGCTGTTGCCCGACATAGAACATCTGACTTGACAGTTATGCCACGCCAGGTTGTCTATGAAAGGGCTGATTTGTTGTTTGAGTACCGAGTCATTGTCATGACTCTTAACCTCGCGAATGAACTTGTTTACCTGATGAAATGGAACAGATGAAATGAGCCTGCAGAATACTACAGGTGTGTGGTTTTTGTAGCCCGACGCAGGACATTTCTACCTTGACTCTGATGCCAAGCTAGGCCGCCTGTGAAAGGGCTATATTTGTGTTAGAGTACGGAGTCACTATCGTGACTCCTGGCCTCTTGAATAAATTGATACCTTGTACAAACAATTGTATAATTATTGACACTTGTGAGTGAAGTTGGTGATAGTGAACGATCGCGCTGGGTCTCGGGATTTGGGGAGGATTTTCTTTTGTTGGGATGTGGGAAGGTGTGTATAAGGTATGATGATGATATATGTTGTTGTTTCATGAGTCGATTTCCGGGAGGTGGATTGAAAGGTTTAACTTGACTGTAGGGAATAGGTTTGGCGCGGATGGTTACATATCCATTCCCCATCTGGGGCCGTCTGTGGCGCCAGCGTTATTCTCTGGCTAGAAGGTTGACCTAGGCGGTTATCCCAGTGGAGTCCGGCGGTGGCAAAGGTTATAAAGAGTTTCTTGTTGGGGTAGGATTTTCTTTTCTTGGGATTAGGAGTGAGGTGGATACATTTCCATTCCCATCTGGGGCCGTCAGTGGCGCCAGCGTTATTCTCTGGCTAGAAGGTTGACCTAGGCGGTTATCCCAGTGGCGTCCGGCCGTGACTAAGGTTGTGATGGCATGAAATGAGCGACTTGTGAATGTCAGGTCTGGGGTTGGAGCAAGGATGGGATAGTTGGGTGGTGGGTTGTCGTCGATCCCGTTGGTCTGGCGTAGTCGATTGTCAATTTGGTTAATTACTACTCTAATTTTTTTTTTTTTTTTTTTTTCTAAATCTAGGTATCGGGGGTTGTGTTTTTTTTTTTTTTTTTTTTTTTAATTTAATTTTTTTTTTTTTCCAAGATTATAATAGACACTGAGTTAGTCATAATAATGCTCTCCTACGCCAGCCGTGGTCTCTTGTAGCGTCTGGTCTCAGTAGGGTCGTAACGTCCTAGTTCCCGTACTATGTCGTTAGTGTGTGTGTCTGCCTGTTCGTAGAGTTTTTTGTTCCTTTCCCTGTATATGTCATGGAGGGGTCTGCAATTTGTCATTTCATGTAGGTGTGCTATTCTAGTTCGCCAGGGTGCTCCAGTGATGGTTCTGAGTACCTTGTTTTGTGTGATTTGTAGTCTATCTGTGAGGTGTTTGGCTCCGTAGCTCCATACTGCGCAGTTGTACAGTATAATCGGCTGTATCATGGATTTGTATAAGACAGTTTTTGTGTGGATGTTTAGTTCCCTTCCTTTGAATAGAGCGTACAATTGTACATATCTCCCAGTGGCTTTTTTTCTTGTGTCCTCTATGTGACTTCTCCAGGTTAGTTTCGAGTCTATTGTAGTGCCTAAATATTTTGTATCTTTTTTAACAGGTATTTCTGTGTCGAATAAAGTGAGTGGTGCTGGGAGTTGTTTGCGTCCTCGGCTAATAATCAAAGCTGCTGATTTTGTGGGGTTGACTTTTATCCTCCAAGTCGTGAACCAAATTTGTAGTTCAACTAGGTACCTCTGCATTTTTAAGCTGGCAAAATTTATGTTTTTATATATGGTGTAGGCCATGGTGTCGTCTGCAAAGAGTCGTACTTTTACTTGTGGATTGGTAGGAATGTCTGAAATATATATGCTATAAAGGTGTGGTGCTAGTGCAGATCCCTGGGGCACCCCAGCCCTTATGTCGTGTATGGGTGATTTTGTTCCGTCCATGACTACCTGAAACTTCCTTCGAGCAAGGTAACTGGCGATAATGTGGATGATCCATTGTGGGTAGTTGAATTTAATTAGTTTTTGAATTAGTCCTATGTGCCAAACTCTGTCGAATGCTTTTTCAACGTCTAGAAATATTGCTACGGTGTGTTTTTTTTCTTCAAATGCTTTTGTGGCTTCCTCAATTAAATTTAGTACGGGGTGAATAGTCGAGTGATTTTTCCTGAAACCGAATTGGATTTTTGGGATGATCTCATTTTTTTCGCTAAATTTGTCTATCCTTTTTAGAACTAGTTTTTCGAATAGTTTTTCTACCTTGACACGACACTCTTTGCTAAAAAGTATATGTCTATATAGCCAACCACTCCATAAAATAGTGACCAGAAAGCTCACCAATCACAACATTAAATCTCAAAAATAATATATATATATATATATATAAATATATATATACTTGGTTTCCACAGTTCACACCACGTGCTCCAATCGGAAACGTTGTTTCACATTTTAATTCTGCTCACGGCCACATATTGTACTTTCCGTATTAAACTTCTTGATGTCGGCTGTCGTTCTGGCTCAACGCTGGAAAACCAAGTGGTCGCCATGGTCCAGGCCAGGCTGCACATCGATCCAATCCCAGTGCTTGACCCTTGTTCTTGGTTCCACTCATCTTGTTATAGATGATGTTGCTTGCTCCATTTTGACACTCCGGAGGCTTCCCGAAAATTTAGTTCAAGAGACACGGTCTGCGAGCTCCTCAGCGAGGGTTGTAGGCCAGACCCAAAAGTCCGTAGTAGTAGGATCACATGGGCGTCAGGAGGTGTCGGGAGTTGTAGAGCCAAGTTCATGTTATCTGGGTTGCAGAGACGCCTGCTGGTGGCCCAACGGGACGGCGGAAACGGCCGATTACAGTGGAAGCCTTGTTCAAGCATTTGCAATGCTTTACTGTTAACCGGTCGTTAGACGAACCCTTAAGAAACCATTATGGTTGTTCAAACATGGGAAGTTGGAATATTTTAATGATGGCATAAGAATGTAAGCAAATTGCATACTGGTATTTTCCAACTATAACTAAAATTAGATGTTCATTATCAGTGACCTGCCAACTAGCTTACTTCTAAAGAAATCAATTTTCAGTATATAACAAGTTTATATGGAGTAAGCAAATTAAATTTCTGATGATTGGTAACTCAAGGTTCTAATCTTGAGTTGATGCAGTGGTTTAGGTGCTAGCATAAAAAAAAGTTGAGTGGTTCCTTTTAGAATGTTCTCTTCTATGATGTATAATACTAAAGCCCGGGCGTTAGGTAGAAAAAATTATATATAATACAATACTTTATGGACATAAACATTCCCCTTGCAAAGCACCAAAGCCTGACACTGAATTTTGTCTTAGGCTTGATTGTGAGGGGACAGATTTAACGGTGTCTTTCAATGCTCTTGGATAAAATATGTTTCTGGCGAGTAAAAATGTTATGGTTTGAAGATAATGAAGTATTATACCACATTTGGCTGTAGAAACATTTACATTAAAGGATCTACAATTAAGTTTTAAAGGTAATATTGTACAAATAAGAATACAATTTTAACATTATATTTAATTAATTTTTTTCAATTTTAAGTTAACTATTAGCTTGTATATTGATTTCAGAAAGCATATTACATTGAAAGTTCGAAAATTATAGTGAAATAAGGTATCTTGAAACCTGATTAAATTTGTTTGAATGACAAACTTTGTGTAGTTGTAATGTATAAACGTTCATTTAGGATGGGCTTGTCATAATGACAAACTTTGCCTAGAAGTCTTACGTTTAAATGATTATTAAAGTTATGGGCTTGTTGAAATAAATAATAAATTAGTCTACATCAAGTTATTTAAATAAGTTATTCAAGAGTTTTGAGCTTTATTATGCCTTTCAAACCTTTTATTAACACATTTATTTCATTTAACTAATCAACATAATTTATTTAATCAAATTAGTGATCGATGTCAAAACGCCACTGCCTTGTATGTAAGAGATACACGAAAATCTCTCTCTCTTTCACAATGATAAGCAGTCGTGAGTAATGACATTATTTTGACATTTGTGTTAATTTTAAATCTCTATTTATTATTTAAATTTTTAAAATGTTTCACTTCCATAAATCTTTGTTTTTGTAAAGTGCTGATATGTACTTCAAGTGACGTTGCAATTTCAGCTAATTAGATGTCTTTCTCCATCTGGCGCCACCTTCTATTATCTTTACATTGGGTAGACCTGTATATTATATTTAAAAAAAACAACGAAAATTTTCTAACATGAAGGGGTCTGATTGCTGATTCTCTGTTAGTGTTATTGCTATTGGTATATGCTAAATGGCTAAATGCCTTGTTACATGAGCGCATGTGTTTAAAAATTCGTTAATTGTGTGTAGGTAATATTCTATTCAAATAATTCGACTATTATGTTACACTTGTTTTCATAATCTATTTATGGTATTGTTGTTGGTATTTTAAAACAATAGAAAGGACAATTGTTAATCTGTTCTATCACTTGGAATGACCCGGTCATAATATTTTTTAAAATAAGTAATAGCAAAATGATGGTTAGTCACATGTCTTTCGTAATTTAAGTATTTTTATTTTGAATGGTTAACACTAATATAAGTATCATGTTTTGTTTGTTAGATAATCTTAGCGAAATAATTTAATATCACACATCAATAATTGATAGTAGGCCAACAAGAGCCTAGCAATTCTATTTTTTTTAATCAATTTTAATCATTGTGGATCAATATCATTGACAGGACAGGTTGCAGTTAGGACTCTTTTATACAGGCGTTTCATGATGTACGTCCTGGGCGTTTGCTTTTATACTATGGTATCAACATATTTTGCGCATCATGAAAATGTGAGGGGAAATAAAATACAGAGTCTAGGGTTGCCAATTTCTTCTTTTCTACCGATAGTGATGGATCCGTTTATAGTTGTTATTTCAGTAACAAAGCGGTACACAATAAAAACTCAACCACAAATAAAAACACACCCCTACTTGTCACAGAAGTACACTGATACCGGTACTAAGATACACTGAGGTTCCAACACACGTAACAGAGAGGTTGGTTGCCCTCCAGTCTCGCCAGCACAGTGACACAAAAGCTTACACGTGTATTAAATGCCCCATTGAATATAATGTATCTTGGATCATCTTACATCATTTTTGACGTGGCGTTCTCTATGTTATGGTAACACTTTTGGGACCGCAACGGCACAAATAATGTGTGTCAGTGTATAATAGCACTCATTGTCTCCCGTGTATTTAGAGAATGCATGTCACTGTGTCGTGCATCACGAAACACCTGTATACAGGTGTCTTTAGAGGATTCGGGCAAGCACTACTGGAGAGTGATGGGATGGTAAAGCTATGAAACATTAGGAATGGGAGGTACAATTTTCATAGCTTGTATAGGCCAATGACTAGAACAATTAGTTTTATATGTCATTACCAAGTCTGTGACAAGGATAGTTGGGATGGGAGAAGACCAGTTTAATTTTAGAAAGGGAAAAGGTTACCAGAGATGCAGTTGGGTGTCTGAGAATGCTAGTAGAATGAGTTTTTGAAGTGAACAGGGAAATAAATACACACTTGTTTTATTGACTGAGAGAAAGTGTTTGAGTGGACTGGAATATGCTACCGCAGGCTTTGAGAAACATTGGTATAGCCTTGAAGGATAGTAGACTAATAAAACAGCAGTACACAGGACGTAAAGTGTTGGTGAGAGTGGAGGAGGACGAAACTGAAGAGTTGAGCAGTGGAAGAGGGGTGTGACAGGGATGTTGTATGTCACCAGCGCTTTTCAATATATTCACCAAAAAGTTAATAGAGAAGGCTTTAGAAAGGGCACGAGACATTGTAGTAGGCGGAGAACGACTAAAAGCCATTAAGTATGCGGATGTTCAAGCAGTGTTGAGAGTTGTAGGAAGGACTGTGGGATGTGATGGATGGAGGGGAAAAGGAATTTGGAATGAAGGTAAATATTGGTAAGACAAAAGTGATGACAGTTGGAAAGGAAGAAGGCAACTTTGTTATATTCATAGAAGGGAAGAAACTAGAACAAGTAAGGCCGTTCAAATGTTTGGGACATCTGGTGACTTGGAATGAACACTGTATGGAGGAAGTTAAAAACAGGATAGCTATGAGGAAGGGAGCATAGGAAAGGTGAGGGGATTATTGAGAGAAGGAAGAATCCCGACTGAGTTAAGAAAGAGGTTTGCAAAGTATTTTATATGGAGTAGGGTGACATGGATTTGAGACGTGGACAATCAGAAAGAGGGAACAAAGGTATTTGTTTGAAATGTGTTTGTGGAGAAGAGTGAAGAAGGTGAAATGGATGGACAAGGTGAGGAATGAGGAAGAGTTGAGGAGGGTAGGAGAGGAAAGGAGCCTGATAAGGATAATAACTAAGAAAAAAATGTCTTGGTTGGGCCACACTATGTAGGGATTGTTTAATGAAGAGGCTCATGGAGGGAAAAAGAGGAAGAAGAAGGTTTGGAATGCTAATAGATATTAGGAAAGGAAGAAGCTACTAAAGGTTGAAAGAAGACGCTCCGGACAGGGTAAATGTAAGATGTCCAGTTGGTACCTGTCTAAGGACAGATTCACAGAAGAAGAAGAATATAGGTCAGCGCATAACAATCAATGATGGCTGAAGTAAGTACCCAGGTTTGGATTAGGTACTGGGGCTATACCAGAGGTTAGATGATCAGGAGATAGTTGGGTAGAATTATGTGACTACATATTTTTTTATGGGTGATAAGACACAGTTTTGGCACACTTTCTAATACACAGATAAAATATGTCAGCAGTTAAGGACATAAAATTCATTCACATTATGGTGTCATGTATAGTGATTGCAGGGAGGTGGCATAATATGGTCATCCTCAATGTACATTGTCCTACAGAAAATAAAGATGACCCTGTAAAGGATACTTTCTATGGGACTTTTATACAAAGAAAGGGAAGGAAGAATTCTTTAGACCTACAATAGGTAAAGAAAGCTTGCATGATTTTAGTAATGATAATAGAATAAGATTGATAAGTTTTGCCACATTTAAGAACCCTATTGTGAAAACTACTTGCTTCAAGCATACTTAAGGATATTATTATTAAATCTGGCAAAAGGTACAGGAAAGGTGGATAGAAACATATATTATTATTATTATTAGCACCGCGTCTTACTACCCATTCGGGTTATACGCACTTACGCTAATGTGTAATGGTAGGGTGATTGTGAGATGAAATGAAGGACCTACAGTTTAACGTGGAATCCGAACCACGGTGGAGGCCTGGCATTCCCCACATTCACAAGATGTCTTGTCAGAGGTGAAGGAAGGGTTTGGAAATATAGAAACATATAAAAGGAACAAGCACTATAGACACAGTTCACACACCATATTGCTGCCATTGGACAAAGAGGTAATGGTTGCCTCTTAAAGAAAATCGATCATCACCGCCCAATCCCCCAACCAAGGTTTCATTCTATCAGAACTCCTCGGGGAGGAGTGGGAAATGCGCAACACAACTTCCTAAAAGAGGAAACCAAAAAACACTAAAGGAGAAAAAGAAAATTGATAAAGGATGATAGGACACTTAGATAGGAACATATAAAAGGAATGTAATGAGGTGGACTGGATATTACTAGCTCAAGATAGAGATAGGGTGTAATGAGGTGGACTGGATAGAACTGGCTCAAAATAGAGATAGGGTGTAATTAGGTGGACTGGATTAGAACTGGCTCAAGATAGATATAGGGTGTAATGAGGTGAACTGGATAGAACTAGCTCAAGATATGAATAGGGTGTGATGAGGTGGACTGGATATTACTAGCTCAAGATAGATATAGGGTGTAATGAGGGGGACTGGATAGAACTAGCTCAAGATATGAATAGGGTGTGATGAGGTGGACTGGATATTACTAGCTCAAGATAGATATAGGGTGTAATGAGGGGGACTGGATAGAACTAGCTCAAGATAGAGATACAGTGTAATGAGGTGGACTGGATAGGACTAGCTCAAGATAGGGATAGGGGGTGTACTTTGGTAAATACAGCAATGAAATTTTGGGTTCCTAATGCCATAAAGTAAGTAATTTTAATCAACTACATTGCACACTAAACTACCTTTTCGTCTGAACTCCTATCCTTTAAAAATATTCCCCAAAACATGAAATAGGCCTAGTTTATTTTAATATTAATGTCCATCCCTTTTTAACTTTTTATTTGTGGTTAGACACTCGCGGGAACATTAAACTTCTCAATAGAAAGTGTTTTTACTTGAGAAAGCTAAAATATTTCTTGTTCTTCATTGTATACTGAACAAAGCATAAACTTTGTTAGCACATTAATATCAATACATCTTATTCCTGCATAGAAACCCTTCACCTCTCCAATCCTGTTTCTCAGAACCAATGTCAGTGCAGGCCTAATCTTCGGCTTCTGGCATATTTACACTTTTTAAGTTAATACATAATTTACAAGTCCCTATATTTGCAAAAAAATACTTTTTGGGACCTAAGCATTTTGCTGCCTGTTCATCCTTTTCACTCTAAATGCATACTAATGGGGAATTTAAATGTAGGTTAGCCTTTAGAGTAAATTTGTGAGCAATAGATATAGGCCTATTTTGCATGCAGTAAGATACAGTAACATGTTTGTGGAATACTATAATATTTTCTAAAATAATATGCTCAAAATATTTGACATTGAAAAGCAATCACACTTTCCCTTTGGTCTGGAGATCATTGATTCACTGCTTCTAATTTTACAATCAATGATCATAGTCCTTGTTAAAGTACACAATCTCTTGCAATTCTTTTGAAAGATTCGCTAGTTATTTAAAGTACATCATACAAAAAGTTTACTATTTTTATTAAAAAGGTGTTCCTGGAAATGAGTTTTAAAATAGAACAAAACAATTATTTGCGATACAAGGGGTGTTGTTCCAAGAGTACTTAATTGTTTCAGGAAATATAATTATTACATCTTAATGATTTGTTTACTATCACTCATTATTTCTAGCATTTAATATATTGTAATGTGGGGCGTACGTGACCTGGGAGGTTCACAGGCCGTTCACACGTGAACGTGTGAACCACGAGTTCTTTTAGAGAGATTGGGGTATGCTGCCGACCAAACACGAATGAAAATGCCCACGGAATATTCAAGGTTTTTATTATTAAAATTACCGCTTACATACATACACTGATTAATTGTATATCTAAATTAATTATAACTAAACAAGTAATTGAGTAAAACCAGATCTCCACCGTGGTTCGGATTCCACGTTAAACTGTAGGTCCTCCATTTCATCTCACATTCACCCTACTATTGCACATTAGCGTAAGTGCCTATAACCCGAACGGGTAGTAAGACGCGGTGCTAATAATAATAATAATAATAATAATAATTGAGTAAAATAAAAAAAGAGCCTTAATCAAGTCTGTAATTTAATTAAAATAATTGAGCACACAGAAATGTAAATAAATTGAATAAACAAATTAACAACTATAAAACACCTAATAACTACTCAAATATTTAAAAACAGTCACAAAAATGTTCATTAACACAGTAGTTCACAATAACAACAAATGTCACTTGTCTCACATACGATACACGGCGGTGACCCGCCATACACAAACACCAGACTCGCTGATCCACGCACAGATGCGCCGACCTGCTCGCTGGTCACTCTGGTTCACACACTTGACACGCCGGTCCACACAATGTACACACCGGTACACACACTCGCACTGGGGACTCCCGGACTCATTAGTCTAGAACCACGAACTGAATCTGCACGGCTATCGCTGAGCGTGTTTATATAGGGGTGGTGACAGCTAAGGGTCTGGAACCCTCCATTTCTAGAGTTAAAAGTCCAGAATAAAAAGGATCCAGACCCTCCAGATGTGTCTCCATCCTCCCCTCGCATCCCCTCAGCCCCCCTAATCCCCCAGTCAAGCGAGAAGGTCGCTGCCTACCTGCTAGACAAGTAGGGAGATAGAGAGAACAAGGACCGTAGCCAGGGTAAACAATGAGAGCGTGCCAGTCCCATTGTTAGACAAGGAGGGAGACAGTGAGAACAGGGAGTGAAGCCAGGGTAAACAATGAGAGCGTGCCAGTCCCGTTGTTAAACAAGAAGGGAGATAGAGAGAACAAGGAGCGCAGCCAGGGTAAACAATGAGAGCGTGCCAGTCCCGTTGTTAGACAAGGAGGGAGACAGAGAGAACAAGGAGCACAGCCAGGGTAAACAATGAGAGCGTGCCAGTCCCATTGTTAGACAAGGAGGGAGACAGTGAGAACAGGGAGTGAAGCCAGGGTAAACAATGAGAGCGTGCCAGTCCCATTGTTAGACAAGGAGGGAGACAGAGAGAACAATGAGAGCGTGCCAGTCCCATTGTTAGACAAGGAGGGAGACAGTGAGAACAGGGAGTGAAGCCAGGGTAAACAATGAGAGCGTGCCAGTCCCGTTGTTAAACAAGAAGGGAGATAGAGAGAACAAGGAGCGTAGCCATAGTAAACAATGAGAACATGCCAGTCCCATTGTTAGACAAGGAGGGAGACAGTGAGAACAGGGAGTGAAGCCAGGGTAAACAATGAGAGCGTGCCAGTCCCGTTGTTAGACAAGGAGGGAGACAGAGAGAAATTAAGGAGCGCAGCCAGGGTAAACAATGAGAGCGTGCCAGTCCCATTGTTAGACAAGGAGGGAGACAGTGAGAACAGGGAGTGAAGCCAGGGTAAACAATGAGAGCGTGCCAGTCCCATTGTTAAACAAGGAGGGAGACAGAGAGAACAGGGAGCGTAGCCAGGGTAAACAATGAGAGCACGCTGGTCCCACTGTTAAACAAGGAGGGAGACAGAGAGAACAAGGAGCGCAGCCAGGGTAAACAATGAGAGCGTGCCAGTCCCATTGTTAAACAAGGAGGGAGACAGTGAGAACAGGGAGTGAAGCCAGGGTAAACAATGAGAGCGTGCCAGTCCCATTGTTAAACAAGGAGGGAGACAGTGAGAACAGGGAGTGAAGCCAGGGTAAACAATGAGAGCGTGCCAGTCCCGAGGTTAAACAAGGAGGGAGACATAGAGAACAGGGAGCGTAGCCAGGGTAAACAATGAGAGCGTGCCAGTTCCACTGTTAGACAAGGAGGGAGACAGAGAGAACAAGGAGCGCAGCCAGGGTTAACAATGAGAGCACGCTGGTCCCACTGTTAAACAAGGAGGGAGACAGAGAGAACAAGGAGCGCAGCCAGGGTAAACAATGAGAGCACGCTGGTCCCACTGTTAAACACCAATCTTGTTACACCATGTTATTTAATTTTGTTCGTTTCTTTCAAGACTGGACATTAGGTCATTTGGCTTAAAGTCTATTGAGCGCCCAATTTAGATTAAAGATTGCTTTAGGCATTAATAATTATTTCCATCTTATTTCATTTGACTTAAGTTTAAGAGATTTTGGTTTCTTATTACAATTACAGGGTTCTTATGCCTAAAATGGAAAACCTGGAATTCTTAGGTTGTTCTGGAAATTCTTTTGTCCCTTTTTTTTTAAGTTGGTCAGTAAATCAGGAGTATGTCAGTAGATGAAATTTCCAAGATGTCGATAAAATTCATAAAGTGTCTGAATCCCTTTAAACTTCTTATCAAGCTACTGTATCTTCCATTAATATAAAACTAGGTTGTATTATTGTCATTTTTATAAATGTTATTTTTGTTTATTAATTTGCATTATATGAACAGTGAGAGTTGGGGTATTTAATGTGCACTTTCTAAACCAAATGATAATATCTGCACACAACTTATATCTAGAACAGATACAACATCCAGCCGCCGGCCGCTAATTGCTCACCGTGAAAGGGTAAACCAACATTTCACCAATGATTATTTGCAAGTTAGTTTATGTTATGTTTTAATTATTTGAATAACGTGTTGTGTCATGGAATACATTAAAAAATAATAAACAATATGGAAAAGTGCAGGTGTAAGTGAGTTGGGAGCTTGCATTAAAAAGGTATTTATTTTTTTAAATAAAAGAAAATATGCAATTATGTGTGTTTTGCTATGACTACTTTATACACTTGTTTTGGAATAATTGTAGAAAATCCTTGAAATGTCCTGTAAAAAATCTCAAGATTTTGTGTAGTAACCTTGAATTTATTATTCGACCATCCATTACAAACAAAGCTATACCACAAACAAAACTTAGAGGCAGCATGCCATATGTTAGCTTGGGACTTTATTCTTAAACTCTTATATGAAAGTCCAGCAGAAAGTCAATCTCATTGCTCGCCTCAGGACCCAATATTTGTGGGTTCAAACCCAGCTGGGGTCAATGGATTTTTCTTGAGCGATAAAAATTTGTAGCAGAACTTCCTTATGAGGGGAATTAAAGCTGTCGATCACATGTCAATTGTGGCATGTAAATGAACTCTTGAATGTATGTGAAAATACCTTTCGTGGCAAAATTGGTAGGCCCTTTTGCTCTCACTCATAGAAATAATCTTGTGCTGATATAATCAGCCAGTTTGGAAAGTGCATGTTAAATACATATTACATATTTATTAAAAATAGAAAGTTGAGGAATGGCCTTACATCAACTCCAAATCTGATAGAACAGTTTCGAACATACTTAACCCAATTCTCACCATAATTTTTATTTTTAATTGGTAATTTGCATCTTTAAACTAGAGGTGGTCTTAGTATATGGCCAATTTTATTTATCTGACCTTCAAGAGTAGATGCAGCAGCAGCAAACAATTATCTTGTGTTCTTAAGAGACTGACTAATCAATTTATAATGTGTCATTTATATTGTAAATGTTGTTGTTGACTGCCGTTCTGTCAATAATTCAAATAGTTGAAAATTAAACTGTCAAGTTACCTCTCTCGAAGGGATTTGGCCACTCCTGACTTCCTGCCTAGCGTCACAATAAAACTAGCACATCACATGCAAAACAGATTACGTGTATTCTTCTCTGATTATGTTTAAAAGACACAATTTTATATCGGATTATTTTTTGTCAATCCAATAACGGAGCACTGTCAGGATATGGGCTAATTTAGTTTTAACATATGGTGTTGACATTGATAGAACATAACTCGTATGCTGGCTTCTCCATTTTATATATTTTGTTTTAGAAATGAACATGAACACTGGGACAAATTCTTCTGATTCAGATTCAGACATAAGTATTACTGATTCTGAAGATGAAGAAATTGAAAACTCCGATTCAAAAGTTGACACTGCTGAGGGGGCTTGTGTGGAATTTCGAGTGGAAACGCAGCAGAAGGCCATGATGATGCTGACGATGAGGATGACCTGATAAAAGCTATTAGACACGAGAAAGAGAAGCCGCGAGACCAGCCCCCAGACATCCAATGTGAGGATTTTGTGGTGGACATTAGTTTCCATCCATCAGAAAACATTATCGCCGCTGCTACAATCACTGGAGATGTTATTTTGTAAGTTTTGCTTTTGTGAGGAAATCACAATTACAAGTCATAAACTACAATAAATTACCAAGCACACTTCAATATTACTACAGTAGAACTATTTTTTAAAAAATCTCGTTTTTCACTAACTACTAACCACACTAATTTTATAGGTATGAGGGAGGTTGAATTTATAAGAAGTTTACCCACATTTGCGTGGGGGCAGAGTGGAAAACTGTTTAAGAAAAATCACTCTCACTACACCTGACCAGGATTTGAGCCCTGATCTCCCCATCATCTGTATTCTAGTCTAATGTGAGAGTGACATCTTATACCATGTAACCACCGAAGTAAGACAAAATTAATAAGCAGGATTAAAAAACTTCAATACAATACCACACAGTTTTTAAAAATTTGGATTTATAGGATTTTAACTTGGGTGATGTCATTAACACTTGGAACCTCACTTATGTATTTTAACACTAATTTGTATAGTCTGTTTATGATAACTTGGCTCTTTGTTGCAAGTTAAATAACAATATATAATTTTTACTCATTCTTCCACCTGGGAATTTTTTTAGGTCAATTTGAAAAGAGATGGAAATGAAAACAAACATTTTGTGTTACAGATTAATTTTAAACATTAATACGTTTTCAGCGGTCATAGAATCTGAAGCTACTGCAAACCAACTATATATCTCCATTTTACGCCACATAAAGACTACATTTTTCACCCCACCTTGATTTTAACTAAAGTCACTTTAATAAGCTCACTTATCATCTGACATACATTGTCTCAATGTTCTTGTTTTGAGTATGTGTTAATTAATTTAAACTTTTTTTTTGTTTATGTAATTTTAGCACCACGTCTTACTACCCGTTCGGGTTATATGCTTAAGTACTAATCACGCTAACGGGTTAGGGATTGGGAAGGTTTAATTTAGAGGAAGTGAACCCACATTTGTGTGAAAGGAGAGTGGAAAACCATTTAGGACACCCTTTCCCCAATCACCCAACCAAGATTTGAACCTTGATCTCCGCATCCTCGGCAGTCTGGCTCAACACGAAACTAGCACATTAACCAACTACGCCACCAAGGTGGGTAATCTAAACCGTTAATTTATTTATGTAAGTTTATTTATTCTTTTGTACTTTATTCATGAAATTGTGGACCATAGACCATTAATAGGGAACCACTTTACTTGTCACCCCTGGAATGTCTGAATCATCTCCATAGTATTGTCTAAGACATGATGGTTCTCATTCTAAAAGCCACATTGGGTGAGTATTGTACCTTGCTAGGTTCGAAACTTGGGTTCTCAGTACTGGCAAAACCTAGGTCTTGAGAGGTTCCAACTAGGCCTACCACTTTTATAACTTTGCGTCCCAGACTTGTGAGATCTGTGGGTTTTACAGCAATATTAATTTCATAATGAGAGTAATGGATCTTTGTTTCAACACAGATTGTGCACTTCCTAGCTTGTGGGCCAGGGGAGGGGGCGAGGAGTGATAAGAGGGTGTGGCCTGCTTAGCAATGATAGATAAGCTATATGTAAGAAGCTATTTTAGAAAATATTTCGTCCCTAGGCACTTTTTTAAAATTAGTTTAGAAATGAAAATGAATAAAAAAAAAGTCAAAATATGTTATTTAATAAAAGATTAATAATCATAGTCAAATCTAAAAAATCTTATTTTTTCCCTGTGTTTGTACTTAATGTTATTCCTTTTACATGTTCCTCTCTAAGTGTCCCATCATTCTTTACCAATTTTCTTTTTCTTCCTTTTGTGTACACGGTTTGCACTCCTCCCAAATGAGTTTTGATAGAATGAAACCTAAGTCGGATGTTTGGATGGTGACAATCGATTTTATTCAAGAGGCAGCAGTGTAAATTGTGAACTGTGTTCTTCTTTTCATTGTAAAAGCCATATTGTGTTTGTCCCCCTTTTATATGTTTCCATTCACCTTTCCTACACCTTCCAAATATATATTACAAATTACCTCAAAAAGCGAAAAGAGATTTTCCTTAAAGAGAAAACTTGTTGTTTATTGTTTTATTCTTTAACTCCAACGAGTTGAACCATTCCACCTCTTATTCAGACTGAAAATTACATTATATGCAGGAAGATCTCTTGACTAACAATTCATGATGGCATGGTATACAAACTTTGACAAAACTATTTTATTTTTATACATTTTAAAAACTTTTGGGAGCAGGCAAAGTGATAGACAACAAAGTGGTCGATACGAGAGGACAAAGTGGTAGACAGCAAACTGCTAGACACGAAGAAACGACACGGACCAAGTGATCGACACGAGCTGGACCATGTGATAGACAACCAACTGGTAGACAAAATGAAAACAATTATTTGGAAGGCTGGGTGGGTCAAGTGGCCGACACGACTTGGACCAACTGCTAGACAAGCTCATGTATAGGAGTACAAAGTGATAGACAACCAAGCGATCGACACGAGAGGACCAACTGCTCGACAAACTTTGATATCATCCAGTTAAGAGTGGGCTAAGTGACAGACAGTTAATTCAATACACGCTTGTCCTTGATTTCAAGTTATTTTCACCTACATTCTTACTTTAGCAAACCCTACAAACATATGTCAAGTAGTGTAAGTATTGTTTAACCTCCTAAATAAAACTGTATGCAAGGTGTAAGTATTGTTTGACCTCCTAAATAATACTGTGCTAGGTGTAAGTATATTTGACCTCCTAAATAACACTGTATGCTAGGTGTAAGTATTGTTTGACCTCCTAAATAACACTGTTTGCTAGGTCTAAGTATTGTTTGACCTCCTAAATAACACTGTTTGCTAGGTCTAAGTATTGTTTGACCTCCTAAATAACACTGTTTGCTAGGTCTAAGTATTGTTTGACCTCCTAAATAACACTATGCTAGGTGTAAGTATTGTCTGACCTCCTAAAAACGCTGTTTGTCATACGGTCTTATAAGGTTTTAGAGTAGCTTGAATAAGAGTAATCATTCCGACTGAGTGGATTGGGCTGATAGTTACCACCCTTGTGATTTTTACATCTAACTTTTACACTAATGCGGGATTATTTCATCTTAACTTAGCGACTTATTCTAACCCATTAATAAACCTGGTGCTAACACAACATCAACAAAATATTCTTAGCTTCGATGGTTGATGGTCTAAAGCGTCATTCTCAAAATAGACTGGACTGTCAATGACGGGAATATCAGGCTTCAAATCCAGCTGGGTGTATAGAGGGTGATATTTCATTAATGGTTTACATTCTCCCTACATGCAAATGAGAGTACATATCTTATAATAACAACATTTCTTCTTTAATCCATTAGTGCAATTAGAATTTTTTTTGTAGCACTGTGTCTTACCACCTGTTTGGGTTATACGCTTATTTACTAATTACGTTAATGTGTTGAGAATGAGGAAGATTAAATTTGTATATAGTGCAACTGAATTTGCGTGGTGGCAGGGTGGAAAACCTTTTTTAAGAAAAATCACCCTCACGGTACCTGACAGAATCGAACCATGATCATAAGCTACCAACTTAGTTTCTGGCAGTTGCTCTTTTATATAAAATTTTATTTCATCTTGTTAGTTCTTAAAGTATGATTTTACCATTTATAACAAAACGTTTGTCTACTTTCCTCAGATCCGATAATTCAGAGAAACATTCATTATTTTCAGATACCAGATTGTATGTATCAAAACCTATTATTTATTTGAAATTATAACTAAACTAGTGTTAGAAAATATGTTTTGAAGAGTGCAATGTGTAAGTAAATTATTAAAATTAAAAACACGATAGTTTAAGTTTATACATATATAAGTGGACCTCACCCTTTTGGGGCTAGTTAAATCTAGGGTGTCGGGAGGGCAGCAATTTCTAGGAGGATCCAGACCATCCTTATACCCAACTCTCTGTCCATATTTATCACTTTGTTAGTTTTGAAATAACTTGTCTGTCACTTGAGCCACTCTTAACTGGATTCATCTCGATGTTTGTCGAGCAGTTGGTCCTCTCGTGTCGACCGCTTGGCTGTCTATCACTTTGTCCTCTTATATGGGAGCTTGTCTATCACATGGTCCAGCTCGTGTCGATCACTTGGTCCATGTCGTTTCTGCGTGTCTAGCAGTTGGTCTTTTTACAGATTTGTTCTCTCGTGTCGACCGCTTGGCTGTCTATCACTTTGTCCTCTTATATGGGAGCTTGTCTATCACATGGTCCAGCTCGTGTCGATCACTTGGTCCATGTCGTTTCTGCGTGTCTAGCAGTTGGTCTTTTTACAGATTTGTTCTCTCGTGTCGACCGCTTGGTTGTCTATCACTTTGTACTCCTATACCTGAGCTTGTCTAGCAGTTGGTCCAAGTCGTGTCGGCCACTTGACCCACCCAGCCTTCCAAATATTTTTTTATAGCTTGTCGAGCAGTTTGTTGTCTAGCAGTTTGTATGGTGCCAAAACTTTTTACATGTCAACAATACTCAAGACTCAAGTGTTAATCTTTTAAACTCTACTAATGATAAATATTACCTTTTGATAAATTTTACTCTAAATGATTTTACTTTAGCTAACAAATCTTGACTTTTTTTTATTAAATTAATTTTCATTTAGCCTATCATATATTGTTAGTGTTATTAACCTTATTAAATTTAGATACATCATAATATCAAGAATGTAAGACGTTTGTTGCAAGTTGTAAGATAAATTGGCCTTGCTTAAGTAAGTCGGATGATGAAACTGGGAGAAACTGGCACTATAGGTGAGCTGATAAAGTGATTTATCCCTAGTATTTAGTGGTTTAGGTTAGAGTATCGGAAGGCAGAACTATATAAATATATGGTTAATGTTTGAGTATGTGTATAAGTTGGGAAGTGTGTTTGTATGAATGTGAGACCTATATGGGAAGAATGCCATTTTAACTTCCCCGGCGTTGGGAATATAACTCTTGTTAAGTTTGGATTAATTGGCTGCACTAGGATTGAAGAATTGTAACAGACATTGGACATAATACTAGGTACAACCACTTGCTGGCGGGGGTAATTGGGGTGCAAGAGCTTTGCTATGTGAAGAATTATGTAGATCAATGCAAATAGTGTTTGGATAAGGTTTTCCTAAACACCCTCAATTGCACCTTTTTGACTTTATATGAAATGGGTGGAAAGAATGCTTGTCAACCTCTTGTGTGGATTCAGCCATAACTATGCAGTTTGCAGGTTACATGTTGGGAGTTGGTGATTTGGTACAAAGTGAAGTGTGTGGTTGAGATGACTTGGTACAAAGTGAGGTGTGTGGTTGAGATGACTTGGTACAAAGTGAGGTGTGTGGTTGAGATGACTTGGTACAAAGTGAGGTGTGTGGTTGAGATGACTTGGTACAAAGTGAAGTGTGTGGTTGAGATGACTTGGTACAAAGTGAGGTGTGTGGTTGAGATGACTTGGTACAAAGTGAAGTACGTGGTTGAGATGACTTGGTAGAAAGTGAGGTGTGTGGTTGAGATGACTTGGTACAAAGTGAAGTACGTGGTTGAGATGACTTGGTAGAAAGTGAAGTGTGTGGTTGAGATGACTTGGTACAAAGTGAAGTACGTGGTTGAGATGACTTGGTAGAAAGTGAAGTGTGTGGTTGAGATGACTTGGTACAAAGTGAAGTACGTGGTTGAGATGACTTGGTAGAAAGTGAGGTGTGCCTGACTTGTACTTTGTGTGTGTATGTTTTTTTTTGTGGAACACAATTGGGAATACATAAAAGGTGCAAACAGTAAAGATTCTTATCAACTGAAGGAAGAGGAACAAGACTCAGTGGAGTGTTTGAAGTTTGTGATCTGATATAAGATGACAAGATAGGGGTAAGATAAGGAGGACATACTATCAGGGATTGAGGGGTCTGTCAAACTTCCTCCTTCATCTACATTAATTCCCTCCTGATAAGTATAATGTTAGGGTGTGAAGGAAGGAAGGGACAACTAAGAACAAACAGTGATGCATTACCCAATAGGTGCAGTAAGCGGGGGTCCCAATTTGTAATGGGCTGGATAATTTATTTATTAATTTTTCTGTTTTATATTCTTTTTTATCTCATATAAAATGCTATTGAATAATCTTTTGAAAATGAATTGTTTGGGCGGGTTCTAAATGGTTCGGGCAAGCTCAGAATGCAGACATGAATTATCTCGATATCATTTCAAATATGGCTACTTTGAAACATCGCATGTTGACATACAACTAGTAAAACAAAGAGAAGTAGAAGAAAAATATTGGCGAGAAGTGTTAAAGCAAATAATTGTGACAGTGAAATTATTGGCCAACTTGGGAATCACATTGCATGAACACAAAGAAGAGACAGATTTGAATTGCAATTTTTTTTAAATATTGTATGAAATTATTTGGCTGAATTCGATACTTTCTTAAACTCATTTGTAGACATATAGTAACCCGGGCAAAGGCATTGTCAATTATTATCATATGCTGTGTATGATGAGTTTAAATGTTTAGTGGGAAGTGAAGTTAAAATATATTTAATTTCTAAGTTAAAAATGCGTTGTATTCTCTATTAGTGTAGATTCCACGTTGACCTAATCCACGTGTATTAATTGTGTGGTTTGTTAATGAAAGATAATAAATAAAGATAAGGTTATTTTGTTTTTAATCAATCAAACTTTTTAGTAATACTATTCTGACCAGGAACACTAGCTGTATGATTAACCACTAATATAATTGCAGGTCATCTATTAGTAACATTATTAGGTAATACTAGACCCTCAATTCAACTATAACTTTTTTCATTATTAATCACTACACAAATAGCCCTTTTAACTTTAAAGTGTGCCGTGGCATTAATTCAATAATATGTATTTGCTGTATTAAGAACATTATGTTCTAGAAATTAATATTTTTTTTAGAATAGATTGATGGAGCGTATTTAGAAGAAGTTGTATTGAATTCACTAAAAGAGTTATCAATCTATATAGAAAAATGTAGAGGCCAAACTTATGATAATGCTGCAAATATCGAGGATCACAAGCAAACGTAAAAGATCGTAGCAACTCAGCTACATTTGTTCCGTGTGCCTCTCACACTCTAATAATTTAATTGGAAACTGTGTCAGCACAATTTGTCAAGAATTATTATATTATTTTATATTCAAAATGTATATGATTACTCCTCGTCATCCCCTCAGTAATGGAATCTTCTACTTAATAGCTAATAGATAATTCTAAGCATATTAGAAGAATATGTGATACTCTATTATCAGCAAAGGCAGACACTGTCTCTGCTTTAAGATTAAATTTAAAATAATTAACACTCTCAGTATCGGGTAAAGATTATGTACCTACCTGCAGAAACGGACAATTTTAGGGATTTAAAAAAAATCTCCACAGCCACACATTGGATTTTAAAAGTTCAAAGACCAGTTTGGAGCTACATTATTTTTTATTATGAATAATTTTAATCTCGTGTGTTATCTTGTAAAGTGCTCTTATTAGGGTTCTTATCAAAAGTAGTGTATGAGGCAAAAACAAAAAAGTCTTATAAATAATAAACTCATACAATTAGCTGGTATAGTAGATCTAGGTGATAGGCGTTGTTGCATACAATAAAATATGCATTTAGTCTTATAATGAATAATCCAAATGTTAAATGCTACCTGATCTGTAAATAAATTTATTATAAGTAGGGACATGCAAAATTTGCATATGTGATAAAATGAATTTTTACATGAATTTTCTGTTTTCATGCGAATAACATAAATTCAAGCTTTTTTTTTAATAAACAAAATTTCTTTGTAATTTGTCAAATACCACATCATGTAATATAATTTTCAATGTGATAACAGGGTGACCTGGTGGTCTAGGGGTAAGGTGTCAGACTTATATGCTGGCGGCCGGGGTTCAATCCTCGGTCCCGCCACAGATTTATCTGATTCCAAACCCTTCCTACACCTCTGACAAGACATCTTGTGAATGTGTGGAATGCCAAACCCACGTGGTTCGGATTCCACGTTAAACTGTAGGTCCTTCATTTCATCTCGCAATCACCCTACCATTACACATTAGCGTAAGTGTGTATAACCCGAACGGGTAGTAAGACGCGGTGCTAATAATAATAATAATGTGATAACACTGGTGATAGAACTATACCAGGGCTGCCATTTACACAAATAGTATTTGTTTTTACTTTTTTTATAGGTATAAAATGGATCATATGAAAAATTAGTGCTTTCAGGATATTTAAGCTTTTTTTTATCTGAGGTTAGCATTAAAAATCAAGATTTCTACTGTTACACACTACAACACCTAAATTTTGATAGATCAGTTCTTGGTTTTCAGCTTTTAAAAGATTTCATGCTAAGTCTAAGCAAGGACATTAATATATATGGACCTTGCTGCAGGCAATCATGTTTGGCAAAATTATATTCGTGTTAGTTTTTATTCCCTTCTCCTTATTTGATAGTAGTTTAGTCTTCTATAATGACATGTTTCAGTATTATTATTGTTTTGTCTAAATCTAAGTACAAAAAATATAGACAGCTTTATCCTAGTTTTTTTAAACGAATACTAATTTGACTCATATTTACGTAAATAATATCACTTTTACCCAAAAAATAACCTCACCTTTTGCATGTCTCTTAATTAGAAGATATATTTTATTGACTATAGGCCTACCTGTGAGATAATATCACAATACGTCGTATCAGTAGTCTATACATTAGAAATTATGATAGCTTATATGTAAAGTGTTTATCATTCAAACACATACATTTAGACCCTATAATATAAAATAATATTTTCATGTCGATGTTTGCGAGATAAACCTACTATAACATAGCGTTCACTTTCGTAAACAGCATTAAATTTTATATTTTATCACTAATCCTGCCATTTCTTCTATTGCATCATCATTGCCATCTATATCATGAGCTAAATTCACTATTTATGCTATTTAATTATCAAATAAATCTTTTCTCCACATATTTGTTTATGCACTCACAAACACAAGAAACAGAATTGTGTGCTCTACTTAGTGCTAAGAATAACTGAACTGGAGCTACTTGGAGGGTGAAATGGAGGGTTCTATTTATAAAAACTCCTCAGATGTGCAGTGAAATCCCATCTATGACCACAACTCGGAACTAACAGTCTAAGGAATGCATAGCACTAGCCAAACACATAGAAAACACGAGCAAAAATTTTATGTTGATTTAAATTCAAGACCCCATAGAATGGACGGGCTTGGTGAATTTTGTAAGAATGACCGCCCGTAAATTCGACGGGCATGGTGTCGAGAGTGTTAAAGAAACTTAAATAAATATGTCTACAAACGAAAATGAAAAACTGTAAACTGACTGGAGCAACTAGTTTATCAAAAACATTTGATGAACAGAAATAGCTTTATTGATAGTTCTATAGTACCAACTATTACAAAGATTAAATAGTATAAGCAAGTCATTACAAGATGTTAAATCAAATGTACTACAATGAACAACCCTTTTCAATTTGTTTCCTGTGTTTATGGACATAGAAACAAATTTGAAGACATTGAGAAATCTGAAAATTCACTCACTGAAAATCGAAACTTTGAAGAGGACATAAAAAAGAAAAGAAAATTCCAGTTCGATGAGACATTATCTAATGATACATTTAAGTGATAAATAGAATTTTGTTATAAACATTCATAATGTAATTTGCAATAAACTTATATCTGAAATGAATTATAGAAGCACAATTATACTAATTTAAATATTAATTTTTCCCCAATTTCAATAAGTGACACAATGAATTTAATGAAAGTGAAAAATTTAATTATAAAATATGAAAAAGATATTGAAATAAAATATTTCAAAGTTACTTTATCCCACATTACTTATTTGAGAATTAAAGTGTTGGATCCTGTTGGAATGTATACAATAATAATTGAAGGACTTCACTCTACATCTCCTAACATGGAGACAATCCTAAAATTTTGTTAATGTTACCGATTTACAATGCAGATCATCTTCGGTAGTGAAATGTGTGAAAAACTATTTACTATCACTTAAGTCACATGCATTTAAACACATTGTCAGTTATGTATATTTAAAGTGATGTAGTTCATTCATTAGAATATGATGACATTATTAGTAAATCACAAAAATAAAAGCAAGGAAGGTTCCAATTTAATAAAATGTTATATTCTTATTATAATTAATGTGATTTAGTTTGTATATGACTTCTATTATTCTGTTCCATGTTTTGTAATATAATACTTTGGATTTCATTTTTTTATTGAAAATTATATTTTTCCAGATCTTGTAGTGTAATTTTTGCTTCCAGGAATTAAGGAGGATAAGGGCCTCGAGATCAAATTGCGCCTAGGAGCCTCACTTTGGTTAATTCCTCACTGAGAACAAACTTTAGTCCTGTCAGATATACCATCCTGATTGTTAGGGTGGTAGACACTTCCTTCCTGAGTAGGTCGTGTCACAGAGACTGATCAATTGATAGCTATTCAATTTGTTGTAAATGAGTGATGAATTAACTCTTGTAAAATAGTGGTTATCTATGAAAAAGTAAAATCAGTCATAATTGTTTTTAGTTCTAGAAAAATAAAGGACCTGTCATTTTTTATATATAAAAAGCCCTGTCCTATTTTTCTATAATATAATAAAAGCCTTGTTTTTAAAAATCATTTTCTCTCTTTGTTTCAGACATAGCTACACCAATGAAAGTACAGAGATTAAAGAAACTTTGGAACTCCACACAAAAGCTTGTCGTGATATTGAGTTCAATGAGGATGGAGACTTGCTTTTCTCTTCCTCCAAAGACAAATGTATTATGGTAACCGATACAAGAACTGGAAAACTAAAGAGAATGTTTAATGATGCTCATGAGTAAGTTGTATTTCCTTGTAAAAAGAACCTTCACCCTGGTTTTGGGGCAGTACTACTGTTTTAAACAAATACTACATGTGGTGCATTTCAATATCAGAACTAACCCTGCACTTTTTGATTGGGATGTCTCACTCACTGTACACATACTTAGGACTATAACCTAGTTTTTTTAGATAGGGAGCTATCTTAAAACAACTTAGAACACCAAAATGGTGGCCAAGGAGTTCTTTCACCTGTCAATATCAAAGTCACCTCGAATCCAATTAAAATTTTTATCTTTTTACTTTAAATATATTTGTTAGTTCTTTCTATTTTATAGGAAATGTTTTTTTTCTAAACATTATTGTTTTCGCGAAAAATTGAAATACCTTTTTTTGAAATTTTTTTTAAACATTTTATTTCTACATCATTTTGCTTGGTTACATTAAAAGTACTCAGAATCTGAGAAATTTGTCTCTATAACTTTAAAAGCAAAATTTAATTACCTTTCCATTGATACCATGGGAAAGCCATTTGTTTTGAGACAGTCTCAAGAACGAGTGGAAAACTCTGGGAAAGTGTTACTGTGAAATACCCTCCCTCACCTCTATTACACATAATACTACTATGTATAGAAATACTGTAAAGTTCAGTCCACATGAACAAATTGTGTGAACTGCACATTGACAAGAAACAAAATTGCATATTTCACACATCAGTAACAAAGTTAATAAAATGAATATTATTTCAAGCAGTGAGCTGAACCTAAATGCTGTTTCTGTGGAAATCCCACATTCGCAAGTTAATCAGTTTATTACTATACTGCTGCTTAGGCTCAACACTGCACACCTCTTCTACTTGGTCGAGTGTCTTAAATGCAACATTTTATACTTTTCATTACAAGTCACTCAATGTCCTCTTCCACATCAGTACTGCAACAAAAACATTATTTATTTTAGATATACAATATTTAAATTCAAATATGAATTTCTTATTATTTGAAGTTATAGTACATTTAAACTTCCCTTTTATTGCAGCAGTTTTGAGCACAGTTTGTACTGATAAGTGTGCATGCCAACTGTGCCTTTCTGCAGGAACATTTTGTGCTTCAGCCATTGAAGCATTCACATTTCACAAGTTATCTGCACACTTCCTATATTGGAGATAGAGATGACCAAACAGATGCCATTCAGTTCCAACTTTCTTCCACTTTCTTTCTCAATAGGAGAACCTATAGGATCGTTCACTGAGCAAGCGCGGCCCCAAACGTGTCCTGAACGATATAAGGTGCAAAGAATACGTTGTTTCAGTGCCTCTGAGGTTGGTGGTAAACTCTGCAAAGGGCAATTTTTTAATGCGAATAAAATTTTCCCAACTTCATTTATAGACACATTTTCACTGCCTTTATAGTACAGTAAAACCACAAACTTTTCCACTAATTGGAACATCTCTTCAGTTATAGAGGGCAAAGGTGTTGAAATAGCATGAAATGCAGATGTCACTTCAGGAAAGAATTTCCATACATTCTATGCTGTCGCTTTTCCTTTCAATGCAAATGATGAGGTTACACCATATTCGGTGAATGCATGAAAGCCTCTCAAGGCAGTGGATTTTTTAAACTCATACTTTGAACTATCACATGTACACACAGATATCTTTGTGCTTTTCCTACACCAAACAGAATCCACATCTCTTCAAGCCACATGTAATTCAAGAAAGGAAAGAAAGAAATCACAAGGACAACAATGTCAGGACTTTTTTCGCTTCGTATTCAATGCTATCCTTTGCATGCATGAACATCCGACCATCTCCTTCTTCCTCTTCTCAGCAATGTATTCCCTCTAAAGATGTTTCTTTGGGCCTGGATTAATGTATGAATGACACTTTCAACTTAAGTGATTTAACTCGAATGATCTCAAAGACCATTCCCCAATTAGCTCGAAAAGATCTTTCTTATTTTCTTCACAAGAGAGGAAGTCATGCCAGTTTTTGGGTACACTGTTCCCTTCTGCTACCTGACGTTGAATACCTGTACCTCTATTCCGTCTTACAAGCGCCTTCAAACTCCCATTGGTATAGGAATCCCAGGAAATGTTTTTGAACTTTGTGCAGCAGTAATCTGCAAATGTTCTTGAGGTTTGTGGAGGAAGAGCATGCCATCTGCTGCACCATCATAGATGAGGGTGTCACATGTTCCATGGAAATGTGGTCCATTTGTTTCATCTTCTAAAAGCTTGATAAGCTGAGATTTATGGCATACTCGAAGAACAACCATTCGAGGAGAAAGAGGGTGGAGCACTTGTATTTTCATACGCAAAGACTCGTCCAAATCTAAGTCCCTATTGCGGCTGACAATGACTAATATAGAGAAAAGTGCTACATTATTCTTCAAGCCTTGAATTATAAATGTTTCTGACCAACAAAAAAAAAAATGGTTTCTATCTTTCATATAGGGGCAAATACACAGGTTTTGGCTACTACAAAAAGACGTTCCTTCACAAAGTTTGGTAGTGTGTTGGTCCTATCTCTCCCACTCATCCCGAACTCTCACCACTCATCACTGAACTCACAAGATCCTTACCCATCACAATCTTTGAATCACAAGTGATAAGGCATGGGATAGTTCTTTGCAAGGATTTTCAAATGCAAGAAAATTGTCTTTCAGAGCTTGCTTGCCAAATATTGCTCGTGATGAAGGTGTTTACTGGATTTTTTTTTGAGCTTCAAACTCATTCGAAATGCTGATTAATTCTGGTCCTGCTAACATCCACCTACGTAGCATAGTAGGCTCTTGCAACAAGCCAACCGCGCCACTATCTCCTTTCACAATTGCATTGTGTTGTTCATGGGGTTGGTCGATGGCAATAGTAGAGAAAGGTTTGTTAGTTTTATGGCTCACAAACTGCCCATTAGAAAAACAACTATGTACACTTGGTGCTTTCTGTTCGAGCTCCTCCAAATCTTTTATGTGGATGCTTAACCATCGTGTATAGTTTTGGCGGTCAAGGAGAAAAAACCATGGCATCATGGTTTTCTTTTTTTAGATTGACAGTATAGTTCATACCTCCCCTCCCTAATGGATCTAACAAAAGACAGTAGCAGGATTTGAAGGTTGAGTATCAAGAACCAGAATTTAAATGTTGGAGCTTGAGAAGATTTCTTTTCAATCCATTCTTCAAAGGTTTTATCAATGCTCTATTCTGAAAAGGCATAGCAGAACATACTGTACAGAACTGCAGCTGTTTTGTAGATTTCTCTTGCCTTTGTAACATGAGCAACTTACAAACGAGCCTCTGCACCTGCTTCTGTTGTCACGCCCAAGTTGGAAACTACAGCTTTCCATCCACTCCCATGAAGAATTTTTCCAAGCACCTTTAAGAATGACTGCACAGTGTGAAAATGGGGCCAACATTGCCACAAATGTGGACTCTCCATAAATATTAGGCCAATTCCATTAAATTAATTTAATCAAAGCGTAGAGAAGTTGGTCTGCACATACCAGGATTCATAAAGTTTGTTGTTCTTCTTATGTGACCCATAGCATGCTTAATCCTGGCTGGTGATGAAGAGTCCTCGTAAAAAAGTGGTAGAAGAGAACAAGGAGCTATTTAAAATGAAGAATTAGCCTCTTTTGAGGCATGGAAATCAGCCCATGTAACATCTAAAGGGCCATATTATCTCTTTGAAAGCACATGCTCAAGCCACTCTTTTTCATTTTCCATTAATTTCTTACTTTAGAGGGTATAATTTTTTCTAAAATAACCATGCTAGCTTTTGGAGTAGATGGTTGTTTGGTAGGCAGGGTTACTGTTTTTACAACTCCATAACTGTCTGGAAGCTAAGTTACCCTACGACTTCTTTGGTCAACTTGGCATATACTTGTGTCAAAGTTTCTTGCAACACCTGCTTGTCCGTTGGCAGGGATCTGGAAAAGAGATATACCACTTCCATGGCAGTAAGATTGTGCAGTAGGGCTGCTATAGTTGTGGTCAACATTATCGTATGCCCTAAATGTGAACAAACTATGAAAGAGATTGGAAGGAGAAAGGACACCCTCTTCATAGGCTCTCTGACCCAAACTCGCTGCGATCTCCATGACTCTGTTGGAAGATATGGAGAGACCCTTGTCATGCAAACTATATACGATTGTTCGGTTTTGTGTTCTTACATATACTGAGAGCCCACATACATTGGAATCGGTGACTCGTGACTTTTCTTGTGACGAACAATTTGGTCCTGATTGTGGGCTATCAATTGGCAAATCGTTTGTGCAGGTTGTGTGGCATTATTTGTGAAATTAGTCGAGACTTGGCCATAGAGTAGTGAATTGACCAAAGCCAGAATAGCAGGAGGCACAGAGGATGCTTGAGTCTCTACATTCATGTGACCATTGACTTTGACAGTTGTGTGTTGACCCTTATTTGTTAGCAAATCTTCAACATGCCACCACATCATCATCATCAACATTTTAGTTTTAAATACCTTGAAAGATATTGACTCCATCACGATACAGAACATAGTCTCTACCTGACTGTTGGGCTTTAAGTGGAAAATTTAGGAAAATGGTTTAGAATTCTCCCACGGAGATGAGTAGAATGAGTTGTGGGTAGCTCAGCTGTGCTAAAACCAAGAATGTATGCTAGACTCCTTCTGTAGATACTAATTAAATAAGGTAGTCTGAAGATATAATCAGTGCCAAAAGTCTCCAAAGGATGTAATTTTTCTCTTATAAAAAATGCTACAGATGCAAATGCCATTTCATGACAGGCTGAACTGATAGTATCTTCTTTGGCAAGGTACGGAGTTCTTAGACAGTTTGTTAAATTGATATAGCATTTAGGGTGGTATTTGGCTTCTTCAGACACAAAATCTCCACCTTTGAGTTAAGCCCTAAGCTCTAAATTAATTTAATAGAAATTTGTTAATAGAAACAAACTTGTCTGATGAACTCGTTGAAGTAAATGAGAAAGAGGAGAATAAATATTTACCACACAGCTCCGTTACACTAAGCAGTGCAGACTTAAAGAATAGAAACATATGGTTTGGTATAATTTCCCTAGAAGAAGGATAACTTGCTTGAATGATAAAATTTTCACTATTTGAAAGTGTCGGTTCTTCAAATTTTTGAACTTTAGGTGACAAGTGCTCTACTGATTATTATAGAGATGATTTAATATTGTACTTTGAGTTTGGGTAACATATTGAGTTATTTTATTTTGGTTGTGTGCTTTCAACAATAAGAGGTTACTGCTGACCAGCAAGATGAGTTTGTAACTGAGGAAAAAACTCATGAATGCATGCTTCATGGAGCAGAAACTTGGACTCTTAAGAAGATGGAAAAGAAATACTTGAAGAGCTTTGGCATGTGCTATTGGAGAAGATCAAGTGGACAGACAGGGTGAAGAATGAAGAAGCACTAAGAAGAGTGGGTGTGAAAAACCATTCGGGATATTTTTTCAGTACTAAGCTAATGGAATTCGACACATCCTTAGGAAGAACTGTCTTCTGCACGACATCATAGCAGACATTGTTGAGGAAAGAGGAGCTTAGGAGAAGGAAGATTCAAATATTGGATGACTTAAAGGGAAAAAAATTCAGGGAGATGAAGGAGGAGGCAGAGGACGGGGACACATTGGACGTCTAAGTTCACTGACAAAAGGAATGGACCTGTCGTAAGACTCAACATCTAATAATAAATGTGTTTTTCAAGTAAATTTTGTTTTTAAAAATGATTTGCCAAAGTATATTGCAGATGAAGTGAACAAAACAAAGTGAACTGAGTGAGCTTCATTAAACTTTTTGAAAATTAATCAACATTCTTTGTCTGTGTTTGTTATGGGTACCTCTATCCAATGTATGATATGTTATAGGAATCCTCTGAACTGCCTGTGTGTTATGGATAATAACATCTTTGCCTCAGGAGATGACAGTGGAACAGTAAAATGTGAGTTTAATTTTTAACAAACATTTAAGATTTCGGAAATGGGAATTTTGCGCAATGAACAGAACAGGTCTGAAACTTTGAAATCATAGTATTTAAGTAGTTATTTTCATATTAACTTAACTGTTAGAACACTGAAATATGTGCTGACTCGTGTATCACCCTTACTTCTTGAACGGCCCATTGTTTAGTCATCATATAAATTGAATAAATTATTTTATTTATCCATACTTAAATTGAGATACATGAACCTATAGACACTCACCATATCTATATAACTAGGGCTGGCCAGATGAGGATTACCAATCCATTCATCTGCCGATCATGGCACAATCGGAGTGATTTTATACACTGCCGCGTGTCATTAAAGCTGTCTGAAAATGTGTCGCTGTAACCTAGAGAACGCCGCGTCAAAAATGACGCACGATGATCCAAGATACATTATATTCAATGGGACATTTTATACAGGTGTCAGCTTTCATGTCACCGTGCTGGCAAGACTGCAGGGCAACCAACCTCTATGCCACCTGTGTTGTAATCTCATTCCAGCGTATCTCATTATTAGTATACTTTTTATAGCAGTTAGTATGTTTTTATTTGTGGTTGGCTCGTTTTAAGGAAAACCTCTTTTCTCTTTATGAGGTAATTGTATTATATTTGGAAGAAGGTGAAAAGGTGGATAGAGACATATAAAAGGGACAAACACAATATAGCTTTTACAATTAAAATAAGAACACAGTTCACACTTTACATTGCCGCCAATGGACAAAGAGGGAATGGTTGTCTCTTAAAGAAAATCGATCGTCACCGCCCAATCCCCCGACCTAGGCTTCATTCTATCGGAACTCATCAGGGAGGAGTGTGATACGCGCAATGCAACCTCCTAAAAGAGGGAAAAAAAGGGGGGGGTGAAATTGGAAAATGGTAAAGAATGAAAGAACGCATAGATATGAACATGTAAAAGGTATAACATAAAGGACAAACACAGGATGGATATTTATTGTCTACTGCTTTATTTATTCCTCAAATGGCAGCTATAAATGGATCCATCACAAGTGGTGGAAAAGAAGAGATTGGCAACCCTGGGTTCTGTTTTTTATTTCAAAGGACCATGTTGTTTGTGACCCAGCTTAAGACTGATGAGTCATCACTCCCTGACTTCTAGTCTAATATTACTTAGCAGACTTGTCAAGAGGAAAGGAGAATGAGGGGTAACTAATGGCTTGGAAGTGAGAGAGATATTTACATAGCTAGAGGGTAGGTTTCAAGGTCAACAGATTATAGACTGCTAAAAGAATGAGAGGGTAAATTAAAGAGTGACAATACCAAACCAAATTCAACACTAGTTCATGACTACTACACTGCTCAGATAATTTTTCACCCTAATTACTTATTTTATAATTTTTATAAATATTAACTGATCACCATTTTTAATGACTGTAAAATATCTATTTGGTCATTTATCACTATACAAATAATAATATAGTTATCTACTCTTCATGGAAAAGATGAAAAAAATTAAACAAAATCTTAGCCTTTCAATAACTGTGTGATAGTTTTGAAATAACTGTTTTTAAGCCCATTTGGGTTGTACACAAAATAGTTATTTTACATTATTAATAATTTATTTTCACAGTTGAAGACAGTGGATTTGTATCAAAGTGCTCTAAAGACTTATCCACTTTGTACTTGCCCTCTCTTTTTTTCAAATAGTTGCCATCGCATATTTTAGCTTTTATTATGATTATTTTGTGTTTATTAATATTTTTGCTAAGATTTAATGAACAAAAAATTGTGCGTATTCAAAATGTATTTTGTTTAAATGTATACTATATTAATTGTAGTATTGTAAAGAAAATAAACCAAATGATTGATATCAGTGGTCGGAAAGATCAGCAACAAATGATTGGTATTGGCCTAGTCGGCCAAAGGCTTGCTTTTTCCAGCCCTATTTATAACCCATTTGTTAGGTCGTTAACACTATACATCTGACCAGCAGAGCTGCCATTTTATGGCTTAAAAGTGAACATAGTTTTTTTATATATAAATATACACTCTAATAAAACAAATTTTCTTTTGAATAATATCATGGGCCAAAAGTGCTCTGTTTATTTAGAATTACTTACCCTGTACTGATCACAAGACATTGTTAGGATAATCAAGTATTGGAGATTACGGCGGCAGGACAGTGAATGGGAAGATCTAGAAGCATGTTCAGGGTACTTACTGGCAAACCTAATGGTAAGAGACCATTGATAAGACCTAGACGCAGGTGGGAGGATAATTTTAGAATGGACTTGAAAGACCCATGGCACCATTTAGAAAAAAAAAATGTGTATCTTGATGATCCCATTAGGGTTGTACTTAAAATATTCATAACTTCATTATTTACAAACCACTTTTGTTCATTTTGGTGTCACATTGATCCAATTCAAACTTCTTAGACATATATGATTCATAATATTGTCTTTAGTTATATTTTTATTTATTTCTCAAATTTTAATGAAATGATGGCTCCTAAACTACATATATCAAACTTTTTATATTTGAAATATAATACATGGAGGGTGTTTATTTTGTGATTTATGAATTAAAAATATTTAAGAATTGATGGAATAAATAAAAGGCTGCTGTGCTTGTTTTTAAGCTACTTTAATGTAACAAATGATCATGTTTGAATTCTAAGTTGTGCAATATGAGATTTATTTAAAGACATAATATGGTATTTTGGTCGATACTATAAAGGAATTTAGGTTTGGGCCGATCAGCCATTTTGCCTATCCCTAATGCTAATCATTTGATTTATTTTTTCAAAGATTATATGTGATAACACCACATTAATTTTATAACTAAAAATATTTTTTATTCATTTAATTTCTTAGAAATTTTGAAGTAATCTTAAAATAATAAAAACTTAAATGAGCTTTGGCTAGTACTTGCAGGGAGGTAGGTTGGGGTGTCTACGACTTGAGTCTCAACCTCCCTTCCCAACTCCTTTTTTGTGTCAGGCGGATGGACGAAGGAAACATTCTGGAAGAGAAAGCCGGAAGTGGACAGGAATTTCTCGGCCGTTACTCTATTAAGAATAAAGTTTGAGGATACATACACATACAACCTCTACTAATTCTGGATTGAGGGATGCAAGCTTTGAAGGATCATTCAAATGAGGGGGCAGGTGTGGATTCTGCTCTGGTGCGGAGGTCTGGGGAGGTTTGGAGCCAATACATCTGGTCCACCGAGTTACACTCTGTAGGGTAATGTCTCAGGCGGGTCTCCATAGAAGAAGACCACACTGTGGATACATGTCTCTTGAAGGCCAGGATGGTTGAAGATGATGCCTTTTCTGGTGGTGATTCCATTTAGAACACGGGTCTCAGCTTGAGGACAGTGACATGGGGACTGCCACCAATGTCCTTGATGTTGTATCTGTATATAGATGCATTCTGGGCCCAGGTTTGAAGGCCTGTGCAGTTGAGGTCGTTGTGGTAGTGAGAGGCTTGTGTGCTGATTTAGTCAGTCAGCTCAGAAAGTGCATGTTAAATACCTCAAATAAATGGGGGGGGTAGAAAAAAGGGGAACACTGAGGTTACTCCACAGTACACAACCTGTTAGTGTAGATAGAAGCCAACCAAGAGGTGCAACTGCCGACATGTAGGATGTCTCATCTGAGGTGTGGGAGCCGTCGCAAGTAGTAAGAGGCCTTGTGGGCTGCTGGTTCTGGTATGATAAGGGTTTGGGTCCTGCAGCTGGGCCAGAAGCCCGGAACAAAATCAGGTGGTTGGCTCAGTGGTTTATTGTCAAGCCCAAGGATTCCATGTGCTTGGCACAAGGCAGAGGTTTTAGGCTGAGTCTGAAAACACATGTAGATTATCCATTTAGGCCACAGCGGGGCTGAATGGGGGAAGGCGAGTGATTTCTTCAAGAGATTCAGTTATCTGTTGTTGGATTGAGGGGGGACAAAGTATGTCCCATGAGAAGACAAGTAGAACACAACTTGTGTTTCTGATAGTAGATGTCACAAAACTGGTGTTGGGGCTGTTGGGTATCTGGAAGAAACCACTTCGTAGATCACTCTTGATATATATACAATATAATCTGTAGAACCTTTTCCGCAGGGAGAAAGCTGACATATGTATGTATTCTGTTCAGGCGCTGAAGCCAGGGATAACATTCAAACCCCCCTCCCATTTGGAATGCACGAGAGGGGGAGGACATCCACGCAGTTGCATCACTGATGATACCGGTTTGTAACCAGTCATCGATGACTGTTTAGCAACAGTAGAGCACAACGTAGCTTGCGATAATCTCAGTAGGATAAATGTATGTCCACTGCCTTCCTTTATCCAGTAGTCTACCTTATAATATTATATGAACAAAATATTGTGTAGTTTCCAACTTAGTGTTTGTTAGTTTAAACTTGTGTTGTATCCACCTAAAGGTCTTTGTAAGTCGGAAACTTGAGAGTAGAGTATTTAGTAGCACCTGGGGAATGTATCCACATAGCCTATTCTTAACACTGACTGAAGCTGGCTTTCTGTGATAACCATCTATCTGGGGAGCTATGTGGCCCTTGTTTCCATTGGATAGTCAACAGGAGGACAAAGAGACTTCCAAGATGGCAACACGTTGTGAACGATAGTTTCTTGCTGGGAGCCTGTGATGAGAAACTGTAGCTAGACAAGGATTGAAGCAGTTTTGTGGGTGTACACAGTAGAAGATGATGTGTGAAAGTAGCTTGGGACTCGTCTCCAGACTTTAAACACTCTCATCATTCTACTGACCATATTCACCTTTATCCTCAGACATGTCATGTTCATCCAATGTAATTATTGATCTAATATACGATAATAAACTGCTCAATTCTCAAGTCCTCACAAGTAGTGACCCTGGGGTCACAATGGACTGTTGCAGGTGCTGTCACTTCTCTCCTCACGCAGTTTGCGTCTCCTTTCTTATCAATGATCCAGTAGGGTCTCTTTATCCCAATAACACAGGTCATGCATGTTTTATTTATAACAGTGCATATCATTGCGCATTTCAAGACATTTCAAAATGTCCTTGTGTGAGATATGTTACAAAAGGCCGGTTAAACCAAACCTTGTTGCAGGTTTTTATGTGTTTGGAAGAATACCCTGTTAACGCCTCTCCTGACATTAATAACTAATAGGACTAGTGCTGGTTAGGAGCATATCCTTTGTCTTGTTTAGCATAAACTGACAACTTACTCTACGTTTCATGTAAAAATAATTAGAAATTTCCAATCTGAGGCAGAAGTAAATTTTTTTATATACTTTTTTATGTTAATCTGGTATAAATGACTCGGTCTTTTGAAATTGCCCACAATTCAATATTTTTGAGGTTGGTTAAAACATTCTCTGCAGTCATTATTATTTACATGAATATCTCATTGAAGAGTATTTCAAGCACTAAACTCTTTTTTGCAAAATAACCTTTGCTTATGGGTACTTTCTTTTTAGGAGTAATATTAGTTGGGTTTTTTTTGTGCAAGTTTTTATTCAATTAATATATTTTATTCAAACCGATTATATTTATTATTTCTTTTGAGCATTTAATAATACAAAGAGACAGTAGGATATTTGACCAAACTTTGTTCATATGAAATAAGCATCATATATTTGTGTCCAATGTGATTTTACTATGCTGATTGTTGAGTTATTAATCTCTCTTTCATTGTAACACTACTCTGACAGGCTATCTTCTCTGAAGCTGCTTGAAGAATTCTTTCTACTATTTCAGCTTATCAATTCCTCTGTATGGCTGTTAAATGATTACATTTTCATGATTTGAAGCATCCTTGGACATATTTCTAGATAATCTCATCTCCTTGAAGCTGTTCGTAACCTGGCAGTTTAGGGGTAAGGTGTCAGACTTCTGTGCTGGGTGTCCAGGGTTCAATCTTGGTCCCGGCACAGATTTATCCGATCGCCAAACCCTTCCTTCACCTCTGACAAGACGTGTATTAATCACAACTTGTGAATGTGTGGAATGCCAGGCCTCCATCGTGGTTGGATTCCACGTTAAACTGTAGTTCCTCCATTTCATCTCACAATCACCCTACCCATAACACGTTAGTGTAAGTGCGTACAACCTGAACGGGTATTAAGAGGCGGTGCTAATAATAATCATCCCCTTGAACTTAACCCACAGTGAATCACAGCATAGTCTCATTTTCCTAGATGTCAATATCTTCCTTAAAAACAACACAATCTGTTCCATTGTACATATAAAATCCACCACTCATCAACAAAACCTCCACTATCACAGCACAAAAAGGTATTTACCATACAAACTTGCCACAGGCATGAGTCATAAGTATGTTCAGAACCAGAATATGGTGAGCAACTCTTCACAGTCCTTCAAGACAGAGGATACTCCAAGCCTCTAATGGCCAACCAAATCTCCAGACACATCAATAAGTCTGCATTTAAAGTTAAGAAAGGCTCTCACCAAACAATACCATGAGGGTATACATCGAATAAACACCTTACAGCTACAGCAAAGTCACCAAAATATAATGCAGAATCCCTGGTCAACTACAGTTCTAAATCATGTGATGCAGAATATACAGGTTTAACTACAGGTTCTATCTGACAGTAAATAAACAACCATAGTTTTGACACCAATCATCAAAACCTTCGATTCACACCTACATCGCAAAAATATTGAGGGTACTTCCCAAACAGTGGATTCTGGTTCACCATGAATTTCGAAGTGAAGATTACCGCTTCAGTGTCACATGATTTGAATAGTCATTTTTATTTCATCAATTTGTTTGTTTTATAGCATCGTAATTTTTTGGAAATAACTGGTAATAGATGTAATTCTGTTTGCAGTATGGGACATGAGAAAAAAAGATCCCATTTTTTCGCGGAAAGAAATGGATGATTATGTGAGCAAGATGGTGACAACGGAAGCCAAGCGTTATTTGGTGTGTTCCAGTGGAGAAGGAACTATAACTTCCATCAACCTTGTTTCTCACAAGCTACATATGCAGGTAAAACATTTGTTTTCTAGGTGCATTGCGATAGATCTTCAACTTGATTCACTTTTATCAATATAATTCAATAAACATTGTCAGCAACGCTTACTCTATCCTCTGAAGACACTGACACAGGTTGCAAGATCTGATGGAAGGTCCCTTCAAAATACTGTTAGTTAAAAGACGTCTAATATTTTTACTTTTGTTTGTAACTTCCTAAAATTCAAATGATTTAATTTTGATTGTTTAGCAACTGTTATAATGGTTTGGATCCATTTATCACATTGTGCAGTTTATTGGTTTTGCATTTGGCTAAACCTACTCATGATAAAATTGAACATTTAAATGAAAATAAAATAGTTTCAATAGGAACTAAAATTAATATTAATAATAATTTATTTAAACAACATTTTCAAGTTTTATGTTTCAAGTTGGAATAGCGCCCACCTATTGAATATATAAATCTAAATTAATATTAAATCTAAATTTAATCCCTTCCCTTTATAGTAGTTCTTCTTGGTATTTTTTTAAATCTTTACATGCTGCTACTTAGCAGCAATTAGTATCTACCACTTCCAACTTAAATCCAAGATCATGGTTAGGCGAGGACTAGTGGGTGGTTTATATAAAACTTCCTGTTTCTTGATATTAGTATGTATAAATTGTTAATAATCAGCACACTGACACACTTACTAAAGTAACAACATGATCAGCGTCTTTATGTTTTGTCGATAAGCTTCTCATTTGAACAAATGATTGTTTGAGAACTGAACATCAGGCTTGTTAATAAATACTAACACAGATAGACTTGGTTATTATATTTCTAATGATGCAATAAAAACGTTTCACATATCATTTAATTGTAGGTCTTGCTGCTATTTCTGAAGGTTAAAATCCTGCTGGGAAATTACTTGTAGGCATAGGTGTGAATATATATTTGAAGTCCTTTCTGAAGTCTTTCTTTAAGTACAGGTTGGCCACTGATCGGGTAAACTGGGAATAATGCTTGAATTTTGTGTATCGAGGAAAAAATGCTGAAAAAATACTCGAGTCTTGCTGTCTGTCAGGAATTTAATGGCAAGGAGCACTCTAGTCAGCTTCTGGTGATATTCAATTTTCAAATATATATATAAATCCCTGCCCTGCAAAAAAAAAAAAAAAAAAAAGCTCCACCACTACTGGGTTGTATACATACTATTCTCTACTTGTGGTTGAACAAACATCACAAGTGGAATGATTACTTTAAAATAAGTGGAATGAGGATGTAGACTAATCCCATGGTTGTACCCTGAATTATTTTTTTAACAAAGACCAATCTTCAAATAACTTGAAGTGTTGAGACATAATTGAGGTTGTAGCTGGTGTGAATTGTGTGGAATCCAATGGTCTGCTAACCTAGATTTTGAGTAGAGATCATATTCTTCCATCATTATTCTCCTCTCACTTGCACACTTTTTGTTATCTGCTTCTCTCATCTCATTCTTGACCTCCCTTGCGGTCTTTTCCCTCCATTATTAGCGCAATACATGGAGCCTACCTAGTGAGTCTCACTTAGTCTCTCCTACTCAGTCCTGATCTCACCGCCAAGTGGTGTAACTCGGATCTGAGTAACCTGGGGAAGGTTGGGTTTAACCCCAACGGAAACTAGGTCAGGTGTGGACGAGAGACCGGAGTCTGGTCAGGGCCAAAACCAGCAAGTTTGGAACAGGGCCTGGCCAGTTGGCTCCCAGCTGGGTGGGCTGGGAATGACGATGAGCTAGGTCATCATCAGCACCCATTGACTCAGTTACAGCAGGTACCCACCAAGAGGAGGTCTACCTGAGGACCTATAAGGGGCAGCCCTGCTAGTCAGGTGTAGGCCGCGACAGGCTTAGTAAGTTGGTGGATGAAACAAACCAAAGCATAAGAAAAATGGAGCATCGAGTAGACATACTTATTAATAATACATGCACAAGTACTAAAATTTGGTGGCTTGTTTGTTCAACACACCTTTTAAAAAACATTTGCTTTTGAAATAATTTGTTTGAAGTTTCACAACCAGAGTAAAAGTCTTTTAAGAAATCCAGAAATTCCTTTTTTGCCAAGAAAACCAGAAACAATGCTGACCTTTTGTTTATCGAGGTTGATAGCTGCCACCCTGAATTAGCACCAATAGTTTAGTTAAAACAATAGAAACTGAAACTAGAAACCAAATTATCACCTTTCAATGCTGGCCAAAACCTCTTATTAAAGGTTATTTTTTATCCTTTATTTAGATTTGTAGAGATATTATGTATTATTTTAATTGTTTGATACCTGCTATGTGGTCTAATGCACTACTCTCACAGTCGACTAGACTGCCGATGGCGCTGAGGTCAAGGTTCGAATCTCGGTGAGGGTGGTTTTTATTAAATGGCTTTCCACACTCCCACCATATAAATGTTAGTATTCTTCCTATAAATAAAGCCTTCCTAGTCCCTAAAACCATTAGCGTAATTAGTACATAAACATGTAAGTTGAATGGGTCGTAAGACGATGTGCTAAACTTTTTTTTTATGAAGTTCCTTTGATTATTTTCTATATTGAGCTGACATGTTTGTTGTGTATATCCTAGATTAATGATACTGAGCTGACATATTTGTTTCAGTCGAGATGTATGATACTGAGCTGACATCTTTGTGTCTGATGAGGAGTGATTCGAAACTGCTGGTTGGTTCTTCAAAAGGAACCATGTTTTTGTTTAATTGGGGACAGTTTGGCTACCATAGTGATGAGTTCCCTGGTGTCAAACAGTCGATAAACTCTATGATACCCATCACAGAGAACATTGTTGTCACAGCATGTGAAGATGGTGTGCTCAGGTGAGGAAAGAATTACATCTCATTTGTTCATGAAACATCAAGTAATCATTTCTTTATCAGTCATATTATATTTTTAAGGATAATCTATCTACACCAATCATAATTGGTTATAGCTAATCTTTCCAAGCTGAACAGAATTATGATGTTCATTGTTGAAGTGGGGTCACAAACTGCCAATCTTCACTACTATATTTATGGCTTAAAAAACTTTTGTGAGGTTCATAATATAATTAATCCATCCATTATTTAAAATGAATATTTGATTGGGATCCTTTCATTTTATACAAACATATTAATAACAAAGATTCATATTTAGTCTTATATTTGATTTGGATTTGAAATATTATTTACAATAAAATATTTGATTAGAATCACTTTGAACAATTTTCATCAAACTATATTTGACGCTAGTAAGCAAAGATTATAATTCTTGGATAGACACGCAAACACACACACACAGCAGGGCAAAGCGGCCTTCATCTTAGCCAAATATTGTTTTTTTTACAGAGCGACCCACCTGTTCCCTCAGCGCCATCTGGGAGTGGCGGGCCAACACCAGTTCTCGGTTGAGTGTTTGGACATTTCGGGAGATGGTACGTTCATCGCCTCAAGTTCTCATGACCAGCTCATCAAGTTTTGGAACATTCGATATTTTGAGGAGATGAATATTAACAGCAGAGTCAAGTCCAGAAAGAGAGAAGAGATGAAGCGCAACTTGCCTTCTTCAAAGTTCCAAGACTGTTCAGCCTTTTTTTCTGAGCTTGCGTGATTAAATGGGCCATATTGTAATGCCCATGACCTTTGCTTAGGTTAGGATTGGACCCTCGGATATTTGAGATTTGAAAAAATTAGGGCAAGACACTCAAATTTTTTTTTTTTTTTTAATTTATCAAATTAAGATTTTTTCATAGCTCTAATACTGCTTATTGGTGGTTTAGAACCATTTACAATAATTATACAGTGAACTTAACAACTCGTCCCCAGATCTGTAATTTAACACTTTACTTAATGTTTGAATGTTAACATTTAGTTACTGTTTGAATTTTATATTATTTTACTTCATTTATATTTCTTCTTATATTCATAATTTTTCCAAGATTCGGATTCGAGATTCAAAGGAATATTGAAGATTGTGGATTGTAAAATAGTGGATTTGCCCTAACAATAATTTTGGTGATAATATAAGTGATCAGAAATAGACACTGGGGACCCACCTTATTCAAGCTGGGTTTGTACACACAAACATGTAGCCTACTATTAAAACATCAAAACAATCAAACATTTGTTTAAATTAAAAATATAACATAACAGCATTATTGATTATAAAATATATTTTAACAAAATACTAGGGCTGTACAGGATCTCGAACTTTGGAGAAAATTAGTCAAAATTTGTTCTTGAAACTCGGCAGAAAAAAATATAAAAATATTGAGATAATGGATATCCAAAACTTTACTCACTTTTATTTTGTAACTACCATTAAAAACAATGGATGGTTATTAAATAAAATAACTATACTACATATGATTGATGGTAATATTTATCCCTGAATAGATTTTAGGTAGGAAAACATGTTTAGCACAAAATATTGAAGTGGCTTTTAAATATCAAACTTTGTACGGAATACACCTTCACTACTTATTTGAAAAGATACAAGTCTATTAAGTAAATATTACTATTTTATAGAATGGCATCCATTCGCATCATAGAAATATTTGGATAAACTAATATTTTTGGAATCTACTGGCAGTTTTTGTGAGAGTTTTGGTAACTAAACTTGTGTGCTGATATAATAAATTGCTTCAGAAATTGCAAGTTAAAACCTATTAATTGGCCCAGTTGAGAAATTATTTTGTATTCTAAGGACAAGACTGTGACTCAGTTTTATTTATTGAGATTAGTTTGAATATTTTGATGTGCAAGTATTTATTAAAATTCATGTCATGAGTTTTTATTTAATAACTCTTTTATTAATCTTAAATATTAATTTATATTTATACAAAAAATAGGCCTACTTGATTAAAAATACACAATTAAAATAGTTGCATTAAGCCTAGTTAAAAAAAAAAATCACTGCTGATTAGGTGTAACAAGGATCTGTTATGGTTGCACAGTGGTAAAACAGCATGTATGCATGCACAGGCCAGTTCAAGGACAAGCCAACAGTATCCGTAACTTAGAGGAATAGTGATCATCCGTGCTTACCGTGGTGCTTACTGTCTTTTTTAAAATCATTTTTACTCTACGGAAATGGATAGTAAACAAATTAATCCCCAATTGACAACACTTCCTACCACAACGCTCAATTAGACCCACCACAAACATCTTTGCATAAAAAAGTAATTTAATGAATTAGTTTTTAACAACACAAAATTCCCTTCAGTAATACTATGCTCAAACCAGAATTATATTCACTATTCAACTGCACAAACCACGATTTAAGACATAGGATTGATACACTATTGGCAAAGTATGGACATTCTGTACTGGGCCCACCCCGATACCATCCCCTTAGAATTGATATTGGCACTAGTCGAGGACTATCTTTATAAAAAGAACCTTGCATTCAATTCAAACACCGTTACGAGTATAGCGGAGAAAAGTTCTAACTTACTTAGTGAAAGGGGAATGGTTAGCGCATGAATCACACACACAAAGAATACTTGAAAGAATAGCAAATATTTGATGAGGTATCAGATATAGTATTATCATCAATGTAGAGGATGATTTTTCAAACAGCTCCAAAGAAAAGCACTTCGGGTGATGATGGCGATAATTTGAGTGGTGTGAAAGATTTTGAAGATAATAGGGTAAAAGTACATGTTTGTGGTAGTAGTGGATATTGTCTCATACCTAAGAGAGAGAAAGAAATATCTACCCCTTCCAACCCTACCTGCACTGTCGAGTTCCGTGTAAACCCTCATTCAACACTTGTTGAACAAAAGATTTTTTTTTAATTTACAATTTAAATATAAATTGACATAAAAAATGTAAGTGTATATCTAAATACATATACATAATGTTTTTATTTATATATATATATATATATATATATATATATATATATATATATATATATATATATATATATATAATATATATATATAATATATATATATATATATATATATATATATATTAGTGGTCTGCGAGCTTGGGTTTTTTCATTAGAGTAAAGTATTTCTAAAAGCTACTGAGTTCGAGTATAGGTCTACTCATAATTTTAAAATGTTAAAAAGTATATTAAAACATACGTTCTTAAAGTATTAATGACACTCATTTTTATAAACAAGAAATACTTTTGAAAAAAAAAAGTCAAACAACGAAAATATCGGTTTTTAAATTAGAAATAACATTAAAAAAAAAACCAAGAGCACTTAAATAAAGATCTAATAAAAACAAACAATTAAAATGGTTTCAACATATATGTCTTTAAGGACATTTAACCGTGGTTCGGATTTTACGTTAAACTGTAGGTCCTCCATTTCATCTCACAATCACCCTACCATTACACATAAGTGTAAATGTTTAACATGAATGGGTAGTAAGACGCGGTGCTAATAATAATAGTTTAACGACATTAAAATTAGACTAACAATTATAAAACAAAGTTAATAAAATGGATAATTTCATGATGGCTTTGAAATGTATAACAAGACATTGTAAAAACACTGTACAGTGATGTAAGGTAAGTGATAGTGAAGGAAGCTAACCTGAAAGGAAGTTTAGGCCTAGATAGGAACAAACACATTTCTCTTTTCACGTCTTCTTAAACTTTTACACTTACCACTTCTTTGAAACTTCCACAGTTGCACATTAGTTTGAATTTTTGAGAATATTACTTTTTCATTAATGTCTTCAGGTTGGCTTCCTTCAATATCACTACATTATTATAGTGTGTTTCTATGCTTTCTTGATTAAAAGTTAATACAATTGATATTTTAATAAGCTAATATTTCCCCAGAATATGCTTCAGTAACTTAATTTACTCTAAGAAAACGTGAGAATCATAAACAATTAGAAATTCCAAGTGTTTCATATTTCGTTTATTATTCCTTAGTGCGATTGTGTATTATAACATCATCTGTCCCATTTCTATTCCTCTATACGCATGGTACGGGCTCTCGCTAGGCATTCTATTGAGAAATTGTCTTTTTTAATTTTTAATGTTTATAAAAGTTGATACCCGCTTCTGTGGCTTAATTGGCTAACACGCTTGTTGTGTTGAGCTCGACTGCTGAGGACGGGGAGATCGAGGTTCGAATCTCGGTCGGGTGAACTGGGGTCGGTTTTTCCTAAATGGTTTTCTACTCTCCCTCCACGCAAATGCTGGTTCACTTCCTCTAATTAAACCTTCCCAATTCCTAATCCATTAGTGTAATTAGTACTTAAAGCGTATAACCCGAACGGGTAGTAAGACACGGTGCTAAATATTATTATTATTATAAAAGTTGATGCTCATACTTTAAAATTAAAATATTTTTAGCAAACAATATGAAATAGTAAGTGCTTTTTATAATATAAATGTGGTAAGTTTGGTCAAATATGTATATAAATAAATATGATCAACATTGATTTTAAACAGGTTAACCAACATAATTCTATAACTAAACTAGAGCTAGTTTTATAGCTAAACATATTAACACAAGTTTTAAGTGCCCTAAGTTTGAAAACGTTTAATACGTTTTGATATTAAATTTTTAATTCAACATAAATTATTATTTTAGAAAGGGACCAGGACAAAATAGTAAAAAGAATCATTCAATTATTTAGTAATCTTAATAGCTATTTTCATTTTCATTGCATTGTCAGGGCAATACAAGTAAACAACTTCAATAATTCAAAATGGACGACAATATTGAATAAATTTATGGTCAAAAATGGTTTAAAAGCTCTATTGCGTTATTAATGTGAAAATTGAAATAAATTTTTAACAATTTAAGTAACCGAATGACTTATAAGGGAAAATGCTGATACTATCTCAATTAAATAGACTATTCTTACTATTGTGTTTTAAAAATAGATTATCAAGTACATCAAGGGAAGCTTGAAAGTGACGAACCTACTAAACTCTCGATTCGAGAAACTATGAAATTAAAATTTATTGCCATACATACTACATCGGAATCAGTTTTTGTTCCTTTTCCAGACCCTATTCAAACATTCTTTCAGCATCTGTCAAGTTTTAACTTATTTAAAACTAAAAAAAAGATTTCTTTATTGGAATGGACGGGTAGTATAAATTTAGACTAAAATTATAAATCTGAAAAATGAATGTAAGCTTAAATTGGAAAAATATTTAATTTCCAGAATTTCCCAAAGTCGAAATGTAATTCCCACAAAGGTCTACAAAATACTTTTTATGTTCCAGGCTTGTATACGGTGAGAGGGTGCTGTTGGGGAGGATAGGAACAATAGGATTTTTCATACTATTACATTTTAAACTTGGCATGTTAATTTCTAAAGAAAACTGCCCAATAGTGCTCTTGACATGTTTACTGCCATTCCTGATGAATTTCAATAGAACAAAATAGAACCATAAAATAATTACCTGATCTATGAATTAAAAAGCAATTTGAGGAATATATGGCAAGGTTGAATAAAAAGGCTTGTTTAGTGTTTAATCAGCCAAAAGTAACTGATTTAATATCTATTAGTTGTATAAATATCTAATTATAAATAGTCCTACTTAATTATATGCATACAATAGGTGATACTTTTAGCAACTAGTTTTTAAAATAGACACAGCAAATGTGAGGATAAATATATCTAAAATAAAATCTAAATTATGTATTTTCTGATTTCTCTCGCTCATTTGATGTTAACATTTCACACAGTGTTATTCACAAACTAGTTTTTAGACTTTCCATGACAAGTTGATTTCCAATCCATGTAGGGGCTTATTGGAGGGTGTGGAAAGGATTTAAAACCCTTATTTGGTAAGTTTCAGAATATTTGTCCATCATGTAGACAAATTGATAACATAAGACTATTTATAATTTTTTAAATAGGTGTTGTGTGTAATAAATAAACATTCTCTTAACTAGGCCTATAATAACAAACACGAGTTTAGTAACTGTTCCACTTTTAGATTTGTGAAGCCACTTCTGTGATGACGTCACCAAAGCGTCTCACGCAACATTTTTGTCAGTTCCGGTGTATATCTCGAGTGGCGAGCATGTGCTCTTTATTCTTTAAATGTTTATTGTTCTTTAAAAAATAAAACTAACAATAGGAAATTTATTTCTATATGGAAAACCCTTTTTTGCTTTATGAGTTAATTATATTATATTTGGAAGAAGAGAAGATGCCAACAAAGTGATGTAAGGAGCACAGTGTTCAAGGGAGAGGAAGATGGAAGAATTTTATGTAACTGATCTAGCCACAGGCTGGAAACAGTTTTATTTGGAAGAAGCTACAGGAAAGGGGGATGGAAACATATAAAAGGAACATACACACTATTGCTTTTAGAATGAGATTCACACTTTATATTGCTACCATTGGATGAGATAATGTCTGCCTTTTGAAGAAAATCGGGTCATTCCTTTTATGTGTTTGTAAGTAGGTGGATTTAATTACCAAATAATTGTCTAATTCTCATAAAAAAATTTCAACACAATGTTTGGTGACATAAATAAATACATGTGATAGGAATGGCAAGTTCTTGGCTATATCTAGTGACCCCCGATCTTACAAATTGTTTATTCTCATTTACTTCTGCTAATGCTCAAGTAAAAGTAAATGTCTCATCTGTTGATCATCTCGATTGAGAAAACATTTAATTATGAAAATAAATTTAATTTATTCAATACATCGAGATGTGTGTGTAAAAAAAAAAAAGCAGTCTGCTGGGTTTCTTGTACAAAGAGTTATTAAATTTGATCTAATAGCCGTCACAAAAAAGGAGGGTGGGTTCATTATTTAATATATATATATATTATTTTTCACCAAATATTGTTTTTAAACACTGCTTCAGATGTGGTGCGCTTTGACAATGAACTAATGAACTGCCCAAGTTTTGCAAGAGAGAGATGGTAGAGTGTATACTGAAATCTGTGGATGTGTCAAAAAATAATTTGCTACAGCAATACTAACAGTAGATTCTTGGAATGTCATTAAGGAACCAAAACAAAAAATATTCATACATAAAAACAAGAATGAAATTAAAAAAAGTATGTGAATATAGCAAAACCCTTGGTTAATTATTGTAACTCATTAAAAATATATCTCATTTCAAGTAGATTTCTTCAGTAATCTTGTTCTTCTTAAGAAAGTCACAAAATACATTTTCAAACCCTCAGTTCTTATTTTAAGATTAAGAACAAATGTGAATACATGTATGTAGACATGTTATTTACATTTCCACCGTCAGACACTCAATGCTGCACTGTCTGTCTGAGATGTTCCGGCCTGTAGTAGTGGGCTTGTGCCGCGAGGGTGGGGTGAATGGGTGGGGGGAAACAACGCACATGCTCCACTGACATCACATCAGAGTCGCTGGATTTCAGGAATTTGTTGAGCACAGCAAAAATCTGAGAGTTAAGCACCTGGAACCTGCGAATTCGATCCACCATTCGCTTCAATGCCTGCAATTGAACTGTTAACATGTGAAACATGTTTTAACAATGACTGCAAGCAATACTTGTTCTCTCTTCAAGGAAAACCTCTTGTTATGTTTGGAAGAAAGTATGGGAAAGGTGAATATGAACAAATAAAAGGAATGAACACAGTTCACACTTTACATTGCTGCCATTGGACAAAGGTAATGAAGAAAATCTATTGTCACCACCCAATTTATCTACTTAAGTTCATTCAATCAGAACTTGTCAGGGGCTGAGTGTGAGAGCGCAACAAAACTCCCTCAAAAGAACAAACAAAAAAAGGGCGAAGGAATGTAACATGTAGAAGGAACAAACGCATCTCACACTCCCTCCATTTTACATGTTCCTCTCTAAGTGTCCTATCATTCTTTAACAATTTACTTTTTTATCTTTTATAAGTTTTTGGTAGAATGGGCCCTTGAATCATTAAGGATATTTGAGATTCATCAAAATTTTGAATTTGCGATTCAAACCCTTAAAAAAAGGTATTTTTTCCCCTCCAATTAAAATATGTTTTTAGAGCTCTAATACTGCCTATTGGTGGTTCAGAACCCATTTTAATTATAGATGAACTTAACAACCATTCCCCAGACCAGTAATTTAACACTTAACTGAATGTATTAATTTTATAATGAAAGAAAGTTAACATTTTGCTATTATTTGTGTTTTTTTAATAATATTCTATTACTTTAATATTTCTTCTTAGGTTCATAATTTTTTCCAAGATTCAGATTTGGGATTCCAAGATAAATTGAAGATTCAAATTTGTAAATTAGTGGATTTGACCCAACTCTAGTTTTTGGGTTTGTTCTTTTAGGAAGTTGCGTTGCACGTTTCACACTCCTCCCTGATTAGTTCTGGATAGAATGAAACCTAGGTCGGGGTATTAGGCTGGTACGATTGATTTTCTTCAAGAAGCAGCATATTACCTCTTGTTCAGTGGAAGCAATGTAACTGTAAATGTGAACTGTATTCTCCTTTTCATTGGAAAAGCCATATTATATTTGTTCCTTTTATAAGTTTTATTCACCTTTCTCGTACTTTCTTGCAAATATAAAATAATACCTATGACATTAAATAACCCACCTTGGTGGAGTAGTTAGCTAACGCACAAGTTTTGTTGAGCTAGACTGCTGAAGATGGAGGTTTGAATCTTACTCGGGTGAACTGGGGGAAGTTTTTCCTAAATGGTTTTCCACTCTTTCTTCGCGAAAATGTGGGTTCACTTACTCTATGTTCAACCTTTTCAATTATTAACCTATTAGCATAATTAGTACTAAGCGTATAACCCAGATGGGTAGTAAGACCTGGTGCTAAGTGTTAAGTATTATTTTCTAAAATATGTGTACAATGTAATTAACATAAAAAAAAGGTCATTCACCAAAGAAAACTAAAAAAGTCAAAGTCAAGAACAAAACGAATCAGAACTTACAATGCCCTTAACATTTTCATCCTTGCCATCGACCCTTTGAACTCTCAAGATATGGTAGCAGAAGTCTAGAGCCTCAAAGCGACGTTGCTGTCCAAGCAGCACTATCATTGTGCAACCTGCCCAGTTGAGACCTCTCCAAACAGCTCTCTAAACAAGGAGAGGAACACAACTGCACATTACACCATGCACGTTTGCACTATGGCATAGCTTATAATATAGAACCATGTTATTAAAAACAAATAAGTGTCAAGATTATTTTAATTTTTTTAAATGATTAACAAAATTAAGTCAATAAAGAGAAATTGGAGCATTAATGATTTTAAGATGTACATAGTACACTTTTGTAATTGGGTGTACTTGATACAATCTTGTTTTAAAATCTCTTCATTGAGATGCCTTTCTGTATCTACTTTTATCTAAGCCTCATACTCTGTCAACAAAACCACTTGAATCAGTTGCTGACCTTGACATTTAAATGGCAGTCCTCTGTTATGTTCTTATCTCCCTCCCCAAACTTCAGAGAGTAAAATATACCTCATTAAGAAGAGGAAGAGTAAACATTTAGTATTTCACCACCAAGACATCAAGCGATGCAATGCAAGGCTATGAACATTGTGAGCTATAAATCTTCCTTCTCCCCCCAAACACCCGTGGTTTTCAGTCTGTCCTCTCCGAGTTTCCTGCCACTTTATTCACAACCAATGTAAAGAGTAGTAGTGAGAGAGCACTTCACTGCTTCACTCCATTTTCTATGTGGAGCAACTCTGTTCACCCCTTCTTCGTTTTAACACAGCTCATATTATCTTTGTACAAACTATTTACTCTCATTACAACTCCTCTTCCCAATTTGGCCTCCTACATCTCTTTCCAGACTTTATTTCAATCCATGCTATCATATTCTTTCTTCAAATACATAAATACCAAGTCTTTCCCATCTTCATACCTTCTTTCCATTAGCTGTTGTATGGCGAAGATTTCTAATGTAGACCTCTGTTCCTATCTCCAAATTTCTTTATTTTATTTTCCAATATCCAGTGGCACATCAGTGATATTACCCTCTATTTCATACCCCTCTTCATCACTCGGTACTATTATTTCCCTCTTCCATTCTCCCAGTATCTTGTTCTACTTACATGTCCCACACAGCACCCTGTACCATTGTATTCCTGCTTCTCCTGCAATTCTCAGTCAGTTTGCACATTACTGTGATGTGTTTTAAATAGGAATGTTAGGAACTCCATTATTCTGTTACATGCATAGAACTCACATTTTCACAGTTTTGGTAGAATATGTGCGAGCCACTATTATACTTATTCTTGTGTGTCTTTCATAACTGTGGCAAGCCACGGCACTCTTGAACAATAAGATTTGAGTTATTACAAATAAATAACATGTCACTGCCATTGATAAAACAGTATGAAACTAATAATAAGTTACACTGTGTTATGATCTTATACTCTATTCTTTTATTACAAAAATATTTGAAAATTACAGTGATCTATTTTTTCCTTAGACTTTTCTAGAAGTCAAATCAATAAGAAAGAATGAGTCAATTTTTAGAGGGAGAAAAGCAGATATAAAGGTGGAAATAGATTGAAATTCCAAACATTACAATGTATCTTATCAAATTTTACTGTCATGTTTCTTTAATAAAAATCTTCATCATCAGAAACTGTTTCAAGCCTTTGGCTGGGTCAGTTTTGTATAAAGCCTTCATTTTCATTTGTACTTCCAACATTCTTCTCCTCTCACTTGCAGTTTTGTTGTTACCTGCTCTTCCCATATAACTATTACAAAAATATTCATATAGCAATGTAAAATGAATCTCTTTTTAATTGCTGCGGTGCATTTTGTTAGACATGAAAGAAGGTATAGAAACCAGGGCCCAACCAGGACTGTCACTATTAACAAGTCTTTGGCCAGAGCAGCAAGGTTGGCTCGGCTCAAGCCAACTCGACCAGTTCCAAGCGAGGACGGCCAGGTGCACTCAAATAAAACAATCTCCTCGGAGAAGAGAAGAGGAAAGAAGTGTTTTCTTCTTTCCCTTTTCTTTAGAGTAATAGTAGATGTAATTAGAAATAAGGATAACAGTAATATTCACACATCATGTCATGTAACTCACAGACAGGTTAAATGGAAAATAATTAAATATATGGAAATAAAGAGATAAAGGGTTGGATTAGAAGAGAGACGAGTCCTCATACCGAACACAGGAATAACACTGTATTGTTGACCAACCATTTTGGGTAGCACCCTCCTCCGACAGCTACCCAGGAAGATTCCTAGTTCACCTTCCGTGGTGGCTGCCCAAACCTAATCCTCAAGAGAGTGGAACAAATCTTGATAAAAATGTGCCAGGATGCTTCATGCGAAAAGAAGAGGCACTTCCCTTCCTCCACTCATCAGCTCTCCAGTCCCAAAAAGTGAGCCTTCCCTCCTTCCCACCAAGGAATCCCCCCAATGCACATACCAAGTCCTTCCAAAGAGGGCCCCTCTGGAACTGCTCCAATGCTGTTTACTATGACAAAAAGCCTTGGAACCAACCTATTTACTGGGAGGACATAAATCAGGACTTCACTAACATTCTCACGCAGGAATATTTAGACAAATAATAAGACTGATGCAGCAAACTTCTAGCCATGAGTAAGATCCCCAGCGACCCTCACCACTGAGCTATTAAACTACACCGCAGCAACCCTAGATCTTGCTGCTACTGGATAATTAGATAACTGCTGCCTCTCTAAGAAAATCGATCGACTGCTCAATTCCTCGACATAGGTTTCGTTCTATTAGAAATCATTCGAAGGGAGTATAATATGCACACAACTTTCAAAAAGAGGAAATAAAAATTTTGCGTTGCACTTTTCTTACTGCCTCCTGAATATTTCTGATAGAATGAAACCTAAGTAAAGGAATGAGCAGTAATAATCAATTTTCAAGAGGCCACAATTTCTTATCTTTCCAGTGATAGCAATCAGTGTGAACTGTGTTCGTTCCTTTTATTTCTTATTCCTTTATCTCGTACCTTCTTTCATCATGTAACCAACATAGGGATGTACGAGAACCACAATTCGAGACATATCCAGATGAGAATATGAACAAAATATTGAGACTCAAGAAAGAGACAAGAAAACTTTCTTTGAAAATATAAAAATGTAGATTATTTTTACCAAAGTATTATATTTTATAGATTTCCTTTTGAAATTTGGACTGGCGCTAGCTTTGGAATTAACTTGTAAATCATTCAAACACTTCAGAGGTAACTCTACAAATCTTAAATGCAATGAATAAAATGGCAATAGCTGCAATGTAACACCTTATAATGTCAAAGTTAAATATTGAAAAACAATATTTATACACATAACATTTCTTAATTGAAGCTGTTTTTAGAGAAAAGGTTCTGCCTGTTATCAGGTCTGAAAGGTATTATTATAATTAATAAATTCTCTGTTTGGTTTGTAAGTTTGTTAGGGCAGTTATATGCTTTTCCGCTTTTCTTCTCGTCTGATGAGATAATTTAGAGTGTTGCATATCCCTAAACAAAAATAAACAATTCAAACTCAGCTATGTAGGTTCTCATATAATTTCTCTTCATAAAATACAACTCTCATTTTATAAAAGATATCTACTTGCACTAAGACCTGTTACTCACTCGACAGTGAACTCTGTCCCTCCCACGGGGATACAATACACAAACTGAAGAGCTGACCAGAGTCGGTGGAACTCGGTGCATTCGTCCACATTCATCACACCATTTGTTGGTGCAGGACCCATCCAAATAGGATCATCCAGGAAACTGCGCAGTCGACTAAGTACCACTTCAAATATTGACAGGCCACAACAAAGTCGTTCTCGAGTTAGCAGATCTCCTTCACGCGCAATCATAGATTGCTGAAGGAAAAGTAAATTAAACAACAACTATCTCAGAAGTAACTAAAGAGAATAGATGAAAGATTTAATTGAACATACATCATACAGATTGCAAAAAATGTAAGTGAAGAAAAAGTTAATAAAATTGTTAGAAAGTGATACTTTAACAAATGTTCTTTAGGTCAGGGAAAGAACATTTAGAGTGGATGTAAAATAAATATTATCGATAGAATAAATTGTAGCTTACCTAGCAAACACAAATTGTCCGTGGTCAATTGTTTTTAAGGCAAGTTTTTTTATGTGAAACAAACTTTCTTTAATAATAGTTACATGTACATTTTTATATGTATAAAAAAAGTGCATGGAGCAAAAAAATTTAGTAATAAATAAACATTTTGTAAATAGTTCACTTATTAAATGTATGATACATCTCTTTGAACACTTTTTTTTTTTTTTTTTGCTGTTTACAGATAAATCTGTCAAAATATTTCTTATCACCCTTTTTTTAAAGATATAATTACTTTTAAAAAAAATCATATATGAAACTGATCTTATTTTATAATAATTAGATACTCATTATTTTTATTCATGTGTAATTAGGAGAGTTGGGACCCTCAAATCTCTTGAATCCTCAAGGATTCAAGACTAAAATCCTCAATAACAGTTGTGTTTTTCCAATTTTTCAAATGAAATTAGTTTTAGAGTCTTAATACTGCTTATTGTGGTTCCGTCGAATTATAATTATAGAATGAACTTAAAAACCAGGCCCCAGACCAGTAATTTAACACTTAACTAAATGCATGAATGTTTAAAAATGAGGTGGGACAATGGCTAAATAATTTTATAATATTATAAATTGATAAAATAAATAAAAAGCAAACCAATAAGAGTAAATCTAATGAAGAGAGCCAGACTAGGGAAAAGGGGAAAATGTGCAAATAATCCAATGAACGAAGATGATATCTTATTTTCTTCTGTATTTTATGATAGAAGTAGTCACATACACATTTTAACACAAATAGAGTAATATTTCGGCACTGTTGCCTTTATCAAACGCAAAGAAAGAAGAGAGAGTACACTTGAAACAAACAATGGATTACTCCATTTTGAATTTAAAAAAACTCTTAGAAAAACACTGTGCCAAATTAATTTATTTTTCTTTTTTCTTTATTTTTATCAATTACCATTATTATCAAATTAAATGTTTGAATGTTATAATGAATGGATTATAAGAAAGAATGTTAACATTTGGTTAGTATTTTTATTTTCTATTATTCTACTATATTTATCTTTCCTCTTAGGTTCCTAATTTCCCCAAGATTCGGATTCAAAATTAAGGATTTAACTTTTAATTGTTTTACAATGGAAGTTTAGGTTAAGTTAAGTTAGATAATACTATCTCGTTCTCGGGTCTTGATATTTTTCCATTTCGTCCCAAAATTAAAAAGTGGTTCTCTCACATCTCTGACAGAAACATCAATCATGAATTTATGATAAAAAAAAAGTTGGGTAGAGCCCACTCTTTTATGAATTAATTATTTTCAAATTACCCCCGAATCCAAATCTTGGAAAAAATTATGAGCATAAGGGAAGTATAAATATAACTGAAAATACAAATAGTAACTAAATGTTAACATTCTTTGTAACTTTCATACTTTCAGTTAAGTGATAAATTACTGGTCTGGGACCTGGTTGTTAACTTCATCATATAATTATATTGGTTGTGGAACACCAAAAAGCAGCATTAGAGCTCTAAAACAAATTTCACTTGAAAAATTGATTTTCTTTCTCAAGGATTTGAGTTTCGAATTTGAATTTTTTTTACTCCACAAATCTAAAATATCCTTAAGGATTCAAGGGATTAGAAAGATTCGAGGGTCCATCCTTATATACAAATCAATATACCTAAACACAGTTAAAAACAATCATTTCAGGTTTGAATGATCATATTTAGCAATGTTTGTATGTAAACTATTCCTCAAATCCCACTTCGTATTCCCTGCTTGGCCGGAGCACAAATTTTAGCAACAAAATATGACTAATTAGGGTGTCTACTGAGTCGGAGAAACAAAAATTAGCGACTATTTGGTGACTTTTTTTGATCACAACATTCCTTCACTAAATGGTTGAATATTAGGCTTATTTAATGCATATATAGGCATTACGCACTCATATGCAACATTAAACTTTTAGTAGATGACAAACGTTAACTTTACCCTTAGTATTATGGTAAAAACCATTTGGCAACTTGTGTCTAACAAATGGCATCATGGGTAGTGGGTGGAGTGACTTTCGACATGTTTACGTTGTTACGGTGCGCGGGAAATTCAAACAAAAATATTTTCGTGACTGTATGACCAAAATAATAAAAATTTGTGACTTTTCAAAGGCTTTCATGATTTTTTTTTTTACAATTAGTGACTTTCGTGACCCAGTAGACACCCCTGCTAATTATGTTTTTTCCTATAATAATAAAAAATAAGAATGGTAAATTTAATAATCTTCATTTTACTTTATTAATGTCTTATTTCGTAGAGTGTGAAATGAGAAACATGATGATGTGAAACCCTAAATTAAATATTTTGAGAATTCAAATAATATCAAATGTACCTTTGGTGTTCCAAGTTTTTCAACGCTGGGAACAATCTGAAGGGAAGAATATTTGACTTCAAGACGTTTCTGTTTGGTTTCAGGCTTCTCACCATCTGAAGACACAAGTTTGTAATAGTTATTGTTTAATTTACATTGATACACTATACACTACTATGGAATCTTTACCTTGATCAATGGGCATGTAATGAGGATAGAAAGAGAGAGGTTGGAAAACAAAATGTTGGAAAGAATAAGTAGGAAAAAGAAACAAGATAGAGGAAGATGGAGGCCACAGGCTGAAAACAGATGATGACCTTGATCAAAATTAAAAAATTAAGAACCTGCAGTAATACATGCACTGGGTCAAGGGTTTCCAAATGGTGGCACGCGATTCCCCCTCCCCCTTTTTGCACCCCTAGAGGTTTTTCGGAAAAGTAATATACCGTAGTAAAGTTAATGTTTTCAACCATGAAAGAGAATGTTTTGACTTGCATTGGGAGAATCCATTAAAGCCCCAACTGATGTTTATTCAGAATATCTTCCTCTACTGTATTATATTGACATAACAAAGATAGTATATTTTAGTTGGACAACTTGTTTAGTATGTAATCAATCATGTTTAAATTAACACTTATTATTTCATTCGCAATTAAACACCTGTTCTATTTTGTGCAAACTTGACAAAAATTAGCCAATTATGATGGATTCGACTGTGGCCCTCGGGCACTTTTGAGTTGAAAACCCCTGACCCCCACCATCACCACTTCTTCTTGAGGAAGATGCTATAATAGGATAGCATAGCATAGCATAGAAATATTGAAGTGTGCGTAAATCTGTTTTAGTGTTTTTACTTTTATTTGTGTTCTAATATTTTCCTACTATAAATGCTTCATATTTAAAAAATGTTATTTAAACTAGTATATTCTGAATGTAATTTGACACTTAGTTCAGTTAGTAGTGTGTGTGTGTCTACTAAACTAAGGATCCCGGGTTCGATTCCCGGCATGGCGGAAAAATTCATAATTACTGAAATGTGGGTTTTCCCTTTCACAGTGATGAATTAACAGTCAGGGGGCTGGATGTTGTGCCTATCCTAGTCTTAAGTTAGATTATAAGGCGTACGAATCTACGACAGGCCAACAAGCCGGAAGTGGAAAATATATGCTTGGTTAAAAAAGTGACCCAAACCACAGCCTGAAAACAGTAATGGATTTATAAAATTCTGAATATAGGCTTACATTTGACAACATTCATGCCCTAATTTTTATTTTTCAGATCAATAAGAGGGAAGATAAGTCTAAGTACCCACTCGACAAGCTTAGGCTTTTAAAACATTGCCCGCTGAAGAAATGGTCATTTCTATAATCTGATTTATGAAACTAATCTTGACACCTATACAATTTACAATGTAGGTCTACCTACGTTATTTATAGAATTCAGTGTTTCTATCCACAGTAACATGGTAACACTTTGTACCTATAATTCATTCATCACCTAAGTTTACTTGGATGACAGCTCAAAAAGTTACTAGAAATAGTCCCTAATATATTCCTACGCCAACAGCTGGCATCTATCACTTTGGATAACTGTAATAAAAACAGATGGTAATATATTAATGTGATAGTTAACCACAGTAATTTAGGCCAATATTATTTATATATTTATTTGAGGTTGGACACAAACTTATTTATCGTTTTGTTCCACTTAAAAAAATTACTATTCACATCACTTTCACAAAAGGTCTTAAGAAAATGGCTTCAAAATGGCGACCGACAAATTTAAACCATGCGGTTGAACACGACGAAAACAACTATTTTACAATGATGCACCCACACAATGAATACAAATATTTTATTCAGTTAAATCTTTCGAAATACAATAAAATATTCATAAAATAATTTATTATATACAAAAAAAATAATTTTCTCTTTTCCAAGTAAATACGATGCCTGTATTAAAAGATATTGATGTATGCACTATATTACATATAGTCAGTAACATTCTAAAACGAGGAATAAGTACTTTTAAGTATGTTTAAAATATTATTTCGAGTTTGATAAAAAGAAATTATTAAAAGTAATTAAATAGTATGAGAAAACTTAAGTTTAAGTTATTTTAAATGTAAAATATAACAGGTAATTAAATATCCTAACATTTATAACAAAACAGTGATCTCTTACAAGTGTTGGCAACCCAAAAACTAAAGACATGATTTTTGAACGGTCATCCAGGTAAAAACCTATCGTGAACAGACTACTGAGGGTCTGATAGTGCTCAGATCTTGAACTCTATATAGAGTCTATGATAGAAGATGAAGGGGGCTTGACAGTATCATAGCTTTAGGGACTTAAAAAGCTCCTCCCTAGTTCTGGAAAAAGAAGTGGAAGGGGAGTTTTTGTAAAAGAATCACAACACCAGCATGGATGAGCATTAAAAAGAGGATAAATGTATCTTCTACCTTACATTCTTTATCTAGGAAAGGGAGGATGGTTGACTACTTAGCAAAGTCAACTATAGCATTATTTCATTACGAATAGGTTGACACTGGGCAGAAACTTAGCAAGGTCAACTATGGTAGGGTGGGGCTATTTGGGTCATTTCAACTTTAATCTAAGTTTTCACCTATAATGTGGTTGTGAAAAAATGTTTAACAGTTATTTATATTTTTATTTATGTCTTCTGAAAAATACCAAGTTAAAAAAATATATATATATATATATATAAAGAAAATAATTAAAATAATAATTTTAAGTGGAAAGAACATTTTAATAAAACCATTTTTACAGGGCTCTAGTTATGGGGAAAGTGCATCTCCTTATTTCAACCCATTATGCATTTCGTCTGATAATATGTGACATCCAACCCGTACTGTGCTACACGTATCATTTATGGATGGATGAGAATGGCTTTTTTATTTCGGGACGGGAAATGAGTCAAAATATTGGAATTCGGGACGGCAACAGGAAATTTTAAAATTACTCTTTAGAATAATCTTAGATTAAAAATATATGGATTTCTAAACTAATAAGATAAGACTTGTTAAAATTATAATATTAAAACCAGCTTCGGTGGCTGCGTGGTCTAAGGCATAGACAAGACTGCCGATGACGGCGATATTTTGTATGATCTTGGCCGGGTGTACTAAGGGTGGTTATTCCTAAATGGTTTCCCACTCTATCCCCGCAAATGCAGCCACACCTCGAAATTCAATCTTCCTCATTCCTAACACACTAGCGTAATTAATATATAGGCATATAACCAGAACGAGTGATAAGACCTGGTGCTAAAAATAAAAACAGTAAAAAATAACATAATAAAATAAATAGAAGTGGGCACGAATAGCATTTTTATTTGAGACAGGCCACTCGAATCTTCAAATCCTGATAAGGATTCGAAGATTCAATGTTTTACCAGATTCGATGATCGAATCTTTCACCTCATAAACAAAGCATAATATTTTTAATTCAAAAATTACTTAGTTAGGCCTACTTGAAAAGCACAACTTAATTCGTAAGATTTATTTTGTCGGACAAAAAAACACGAATAAAATCTTCTTTAAAAAAAAATAATTGTTAGGTGTGGAAAATATTACGTGCCTAGTACCCTACACTCCCACCTGTATGGGAAACTTGGACTCTACCGTTTTATCACATGCTCACTTCTAAAACTTTCACATCACGAACAATCTTGTAAATATTTTAATGAACACATTAAAACTCTTCAAAAACTGAAAATCAAAACTAGAATTACAAAATAAACTCGAAATAAAGAAAACAAATTACGGCTTTTTTTTTAACATAAATAAGAACAACACATTACGGATGATACAAAGTCAGCCGCCATGACATATATTCTGTTTACTCACCCGAGTGATGATTAAAATAAAGATACTATTAATTCTTACTACCCAACTGGTTTTAATTATCTACAACTATGCAAAGAACCCACAACTATGCAAAGAACCCCAATTTATTGCATACAATCCTTAAGTTAGACATTTTGTTGGGTTTCATGAAAAAAAATTACTGTCAACAGTCAGACAGCGATAGAACTTTATTTATATCTACCAGCCTATGTATTGTATATTGATTGTTCGTTTAAAATCGATTCTGGTAATCTGATCATTTAGAAAGCGCTCTCAAATTTTAAGAATCAAATAACGACTTGCTAATCCATTATTTATTTTTAAATTGATTTTAACTTATTTTTTATTATTTTTTAAAATATGTTATTGAAGTAATTAAAAAATATTCAAACTCAGTCCTGCCTTATAAAATGGGAATGAACATATTGGAGTCAAAAATATGTTCATGTTTTAAATAGAATGTATTCTCAGAAATCGATATATCGCAAGAATCGAATATATTTGTTTTCTACGCAAAAATAGATAATGGATATATAAAAAAATAATAAAACAATTTAGGTATTATTGAGTTCACTATTTCCAATGTATGATTAATTGTTAAGCATGTTGTTATAGTCTTTAATAAAAAATATACGTTTGTATTTTTATTTTTGCTATCTTAATATAATAAAATATCCTTTAATGACGATTAAAGTTAATCAAAGGATAACTAGGCCTAATCTGTTTATTTCACATGTTTTTTAGAAACTTAACCCATTCTAACAACACTTTTAAAAATAACCAAAAGACACTCTAATTTTGATTGATTTGATTTTTAAACAATAATATGAGTCTGGATTGTTTAATTTGTATGTATTTTAACCAGTATTTTGTGAGGGGTGGTTGGGGTTGATTAAAACCGAAAGCCTGATTGAAATAAATCTTAATTCCCAGTTTAGGCCTATATTGTGTAATGTAGGTCTCTTTGTAAATCATTAAGATTTAGAACGATTTTTTGGATTCGGGATTCGAAAATAAAATGTAGATTCGGATTCGAGAAATATAGGATTCGATCCATCTATAATTTTTATCAGATAAAAAAAATTTTTTTTTGAATTAATATCAAAGAATAAAATTAATAAAATAGTTAATTTTATTACATTTTTGATGGAAATTACTTTTATTGGTTAATTTTGTTTGAAAATTGTGTTTTATATTTAGTTATTTGCATAGAGCATAAAATACTAAAAAACAATGTTTGGCATCGAATCAATTTATTCTAAGTATTAAACTTCAAAATATTATTTAAAAGTTACTTTTCTTAAATGTTCTCTTTAGGTTTGACACTTCTTACACTCAACTCCCTGGCTGGCTAACCAACAACAAACATGTTGATCCCTCATAAATGGTTGACCTTGGCAAGCTACTTCCTCCCCCCTCCCTTCCACTCATTTACACACCCCAAAAGTTAGTAGAATATATCTGTGTCCATCTCTAAATCTTTCAAGCTCTTTCACTTGCTGAACCTAACCACTAACTGTTGATAGACAGAGCACAATAAGTCACCCACCTCTCACACTTGTCTCTCTATAAGACGTGGTAAAATAACCCCCTTCATATCCCAGCCACCAAGTTTGCTAAATAACAGGGATGAGGCAGTAACTTCTAGAACACAAACGCCCACGCCCCTTGTTTTGTTTCCCACCCTGAAACTCTTGGGGGAAAGGGCCAATTCCGCCCAACCTACAGGAATAGATAAATTCCCGACCTCCTTTTCCCATTTTACCAAGGGTTCAGGATCCAGTCCACCTCTAATGTCATTCAAACATATCTCAATGAATTTGACAAATTTTTGGGGTACCAAACACTTAAATAAAATTTTGTATAGTTTGTTTCTTTTAACTGAATCGTGAGCCTATATTTAAATGATATACTATCATGTTGTATTTACACTCTTTTCCTCCCTAATATTTGCCAAATAGTAAAGATCTAATCCTATGCTAAACTATTTTGAACAGATCCACAGTGATGAGTCCCATGATTTCCGCTGCATAATTCAAATAGAATACATATCAATCATGCCAAGATTCAATTCAGCCCTATTGACGTGGAATACTCAACTTAACATAGTGTACTCTGGAGGAACTATGAGTGATACTTGCTCTGTTTACCTTTGCAGTGGGGTCTTGGAAGGATGTTCTGGAAGGGGGCTGCATGCAACAAGTCGCACACCTCCTCCTGGGATAGAGCTTGCTCCATAAGGAGACAGAACAAAATGGTGTTGCCGAACTCTCGAAAACTGTGAAATAGCTCGGTCCTGGCATCCGGATACTGCACAATGTCGTTCAGCTGAGCATGGTAGTAGCCAAGAACACCTACCCACAGCCAGAACATTTTATATTGAAACATTTAGGAAATTAGTTGATGGACTAACATTTTATAAACGTGTGTTAGACAATAAACATTTCCATTATCTTTCTTTTCTCTTCTTCCAAATATAGCATTAACTTTCATGTCCCTTCTTCTAGATTTAATATTAGCTTTCACAAGTTTAAAAATAAAGAAAACAATTGCAAATAACTTAAATGCTATTGGGTCAAGTTAAAGACTATTTTGGAAGTGACATTCAGTGACTTTAAAATGTTAGGCCACGTATAAAATTGCTTATAACTGAAACACGATTAACTGGACAAACACTTGAGATATCTTAGCATTTTATTGGACAAGGAACTATATTGTTAATTGTATGTTTTTGAATTGTTTCTTGCTATCTAATAAAAGGCCACCGATACTAATAGTTGATGTTTAATTATTGTAGAGGTGTACAAAGCTTTGAATATTTGTTAGCTGGGACTTCAATTTATAAATACATCAAGAGGAAGCTTGAAATATGAGTACTCGCAAAGCCCTACGGTTTAGTTTTAATATTCTTTTACTATATACACCTTCTAGTTTGTTTTCAAACACAATATGGTACAGAATATAAACAACATATTTTGAATGTGAGGTTAGATCCATAAAAAAGATATAAAATTTTAAATGTTGAGAAATCAAAATCAATAATTGAGAAAAAAATATATATTTAATAATCAATATTGAGAAAAGAGGAATTGTGACATTGTCACCAATTCCATATATTTCTTATTCGGGTTTTTTTTCATCCCATTTCCATACACCATTCATTCCTTCCCACACCATATATACCAGCAATGTGCACAATCTAGGTCACTGATCTATAAGAGTCAAAACTAATAAAATGGTGCACTAACATAAGATGACTAAAGAAAGATGACACTATAAATTAATGGCAGTTGCTTTAACTTATGGTGTACAAAGCTTGGAAATGTGTAGTGAGTGACCTGGGGAGCCATAGTCGTAACGAGGGAGCTTGCACACTTTGGGCATGGCCTCCATGAGTGTCTTGGTGAACTGGAGAATGTTGCCTTGGACCAAGCTCTTGACAATCTTAAGGAGCTCCTCCATCACCACAGCAATTCCCTGGTAGCCCAGGAGCTGGCACATGGTCCGGAAATGCTGGGCTCCCACAAACCCTACACAAAAACAATGCCACATTTAACAGAATAGTAGGGCTGCTAATCCTGAAGGATTAAAAACTATTCCAGTTATGAGATTTTTAAAAAAATCCTTAAATTTAGAATATAATTTGTTTCAGAGCTAATATGATTAAAGATGTCAAACTTGATACCTTGATTCTTACTTGTATCAAAATAATCAAGAATATTTTTTATTCTTAATACGATAAACCCTAGATTTTGTGGACTAATTGGGGCTGGGCGGGGGTGGGGGGACCTGTCAGTAAAATTAGGTTGAAAAAATGACTGAAATTAAGAAAACAGGCATATTTTTTCATGTTAGTAATATATTTTTATAGCAATGTAGTGGGTAAAGTAATATATCTATTTTAAAAAACAGTACACTCTATGCATTCTATTTTCTTCTTTAAATGTGTGAAACAAACATATCCATCTTTAGTCGTTTGTATTTGCCATGATGTTTTCAAACCACAACTCCTCTTAGCCTGGATGCATTATAAAGATTATTATTCCCTCTTGCAGCATTTTCAACTTTGTCCACACCAGCTTGTTCTTACATCCTAGTCATTACGTAGTCTCTATGATCCCCCTAACCAGCTTCCTGCCAGTCTTAAATTTAATCTGCAGATGGACCCATTTCCACTTCCATCAACAACCATTATTTAAAATCTTGTCGTTACAATCCTCCTAAATAAATTTATCTTTCTTTGTGTAACAGAATATTCTTCCATACGCTAGAGTCAGCAGACTGTTCAAACCCCTCATGACCTCTTCCAAAGAACTCCCTCCTGTAAAACTGCTTACAAGCCATTATAGCTACTTAATTCATAGGCTGGATCAGCGAAGAAGTGTTGGATGGTAAGGTCTTATTTACTTCTATCAGCGCTGTAAAGTGCCCCACAGCTTGAATGTGACGGAGTATTATCCAAACGTAATAAAGCCCTGCCTTCTTCCAGTGAAATATTTCTGTTTGGTATTGTCTAATTGCCGGTACAAAGTGGTGGTGAAACCAGTCCTAGAAGCTGTCAAGAGTAAAGCAGGTCTTTGTAGAACTATAAAGTATGGCACAGGCAGGTCATCCATAATATCCTTCACAGCTAGTAGCCACTTGGATTTGCCAACCACAACAGTCTTCAACTGGTGACTTCTGTTGGCACTGGTACAAAACAGGGCAGAAAAACACTTCCTGAAACTAAAGTGTTATCTAAAAGTATGTTTAATTTAAGATAAACACCTTTCAAAACACCGGTTTTGTCTGCATTGTACAGCTGAGCTAGCATAAGTCCTGTTTCATTTATGATTTGATTAAACTTTTTCCTAAATGGCCATGTATTACTAAAATCACTCAATAATTCAAAGGACATTTTTTGATTTGTTAAGTTATGTCCCTTAATAAAATGCCACAACCAACCATTGCTCACTATAAATAAAGGTACATCAGCTGCAGTCTGAATTTCTATGCCACTTGTTTTATACTGCAAATTCCATTTATAAATTGCTTCTTCTAATTCTTTCTCTTTTGGTAATTTCAAGTCTTTTCTTTAATTAATTCTGCTTCTTGAAGGTATTACATCATATTTTAAAGAAAACAGTTTCACTTTTTCCTTATCCTTTTTTTGTACCTGACACAGTTTGTTTAGCAATTGAAAATTCACTGCAAAAGGATACTCCATTTTTATTTTTTCAATTATTTTTAGTTTGGTACTAAGAGAGGTTTGTTTGTTTGGTGGTGCTATTGTAAATTCGCAGTGCTGTAAATATACCAAAATAATCACATGTAAAACACTAAAACATATATATACTTTTAAAAATACTGTATGCAAAACAAGGCTAATGCTCCAGAAATGACAAATAAACTAAGCAACATAACATTTTAATGGGACAACACGCACATTTCTGAAACCAGATGAAACCGTTTTTGAGTGATGTGCATTAAGTGGGGACAATGCAAGAGTGAGTTATTTGACATTTTAAGTAAAAACTTTATTTTCCTGAGTAGATATCTGTCTAGAAAGTTGTTTGTATCCATTTAATGGATTTTTAAACCTGGATATATGGATTTTATAGTGTCTAAAATGCCCTATTGTAAAAATAAAACTGGAAATTTGCTAATTTTTGACCCCATTGACAATTATTTTTAAAATCGGCTGTACTACATCTAAGGCAGTAGTTCCTTCCTGGTGATGGTGTTTCCAGGAATATGAACAAAAGGCTTTGAAAATCTGTTGAATGTATATATCTATGTTGTGCTCGTGAGTGTCCTTCCGTGTAAAGCCATATGTGATGTCCCTGCCGGTCCTCCACCAGAAGGTCGGAGTACCCCTACCCATATTTTCCTGTCACCCGATCTGTTATTCTCCCGGTATCCCATTTCACCTTCAGCTTACCATAATCATCTCCCGTTTCACATTTTGCATGTCCTTTCCACATCCGGTCACCTTTCATTCTATGTTTTCTACCCTGTCTTTTGTCTCTATGTGTATTTATATATATTTTTTTTAAGTCCCTGTCGACCAAATACCGGCGACAAGGCGGGTTTTTTGTTTAATTTTCCCACCCATCAAACCATGGACCGCAAGTAATCAGCCCGCAAGGGTGCCAAACGACTTTCATTTAGTGTTTTTATTATTTTCCAACACCGCTTGACTTTCGAGAGCCCCTCGGGGCTGGGGTTTGTCATATCTTTATCTTTTCAGTGTTTATACATGTTAAATGTCAGTATTGTGTGTTACAAAAAATAAATGTCCAAACAAACAAATTGCTCAATTCCTGCAATCCTCTCCAACCTTCCCTTAGCAACCTACACTAGCCACCAGCACATTCATTGTTTTTTTGAACTCGCAGTGTGAAACAACTATTTGATAAAAAGGTTATAATGCTACTGCAATGCCAAAAGTAGAAACTTTGAAAGCCAATTTGATTCGGCACTGGCTTAAGGAATTTCCACAATAACAGATTATTTTGTGTGAAGTTTGCAACAAAAACGTGAGCACATTTTAAAGTTATTTAGTTTAAAAAAACTATAGTTATAGTTATGTATGTGGCTGGGTTCCTACACAAAATCAGGAAATTTACAGGATTTTCTACAATTACACCAGGACAAGTGTATACAGTAATCATTGCAAAAGACACATATTTACATATTTTATTTTATTTAATGCAGGATCCCCTACACGTGCACCTTTCAACACCGTTTATTATTTTTTAATGTATTCCATGATGCAATGAGCTATCCACATGATTAAAGCATAACATAAACTCACTTGCAGATATAATCAGTCAGTTTACAAAGTGCATGTTAAGTAAAAGGGATTCAGAGACATTAAGAATTTCCTAATACATTTTTGGAAATTTCATCTATTGGCATTCTCCTATTTCCTCCTGATTTACTGACCTGTTTAAGAAAGAAAAGGGGGACAGTACAATTTCCAAGAGACCTAAAAAAACTCCAGGAAAAGATTGGAAAAATGAGAAATTCCATAATATTTCCAGGCCTGAAAGAAATATTTTAAAATTCCAGGTTTTCAATAATGCGTAGGAACCTTGTGTGGATACACTCTATAATGATAATATATTTTACTCTAAAGCTAAACTTAGATAATTTAAAATTAAAAATGTGAAGAGAAGAAAACTATAGTGGATAGTTAAATTTTCTATTCTATTTACTGATTCAAAAATGAGGTGGCCCAATGGCTAGATAATTTTATAATAAAGGAAATTGATAAAACTAAAGAAATAGGAAAAATAAACTAAGAATAAGAATAAATTTGATGAAGAAAGCCCACCTAGGGAAAGAGGAAAGATGTGGGAAGAATCCAATGCACAAAGGTGACATCTTCTTCCTTTCTTCTGTCTTCTATAGTAGAAGTAGTCACACACACATTTTAAACACAAATATAATAATATTTCGGCATTGTTGCCTTTATCAAACACAAAGAAGAAGAGAGTACAAATGACACAAACAATGGATTACTCCATCTTGAAATTTTGAATTAAACTGTTAGAAACAAATTGTGCCAACTGTTTTTGGGAGTAGAAATAAATTCCTAGGTTGTGGTTAATATTTATATAAAACTGATGATGATAATAATAATAGACAAGAGAAAAAAAGAAAAAAGAGAAAATAATAATAATAATAATGTTAAATTTGGAAAATAATATTATAGAAATAAAAATAAACTATCTTCTGTTGAGGCCTGGTGGTAATCTTGATTTGGTGATCCATTGGTGGGCCAGTTCCCACTGTCTAAGTTGAGAACTGTTGCACTGTTTGGGAAATGCTCTTAATATTTTGGTGGTGTAGCAGGTTTGAAAGTCCTGGTTGTGGGTACTAGCATGGATGGGTACAGGCTTGTCCGGATCTTTGAGGTTTGTGTCAAAGCGATGATTGTTCATTCGCTGTCTGAGAGAACCTGTAGTGAGGCCTATATATTCTGCATCACATGATTTGCACTGTAGTTGATATATCAAGTTATTGGTTTTGCAATTGTAATACCCAGGGATTTTGTATTCCAATTTGGTTACTTTGCTGTTGAAGGATGTAGCTGGTAGGTGTATTCCACATGTGCTGCAACGGGTGCTACCGCAGGGGTGTGAACCTTTGGTAGTAGGTTTTTCTTCTCGGAATCTCTTGGGGTCAGGAAGTTTGGGATGGACTAGAATATTGTGGAGATTGGGTGGCTGTTTGAAAGTAACTCTTGGGGGTGAACTAAGAAGGTTTTGGGTCTGTGTAGAACTGGTTAGGAATTTGTAACCACATTTAAGGATGGTGTTGATACGTTGTAGACCAGGATGGTATTGGGTTGTGAGAGGGATGTTCTCAACTTTTTTTGGAGGGTCGTGGTCATCCCTGGAGAGTGCTCTGGAGATTTGGTTGTCTATTAGAGGCTTGGGGTAACCTCTACTTTGGAAAACTGTGGAGAGTTGTTTGCAATATTCAGTTAAATCGTCGGGTTCTGAACATATCCGTTTGGCTCGTGTGGCAAGGCTGAATGGTAGAGACCTTTTTGTGTATGAAGGATGGCTGCTATGGTAGTGGAGGTATTGTTGGTGATTGGTGGGTTTTATATGTACAGTGGTACGAATTTGGTTATTTTCAAGGAACAGATTTACATCAAGGAAGGTAAGACCCACAATAAATCACATCATAGTCTTACCTTCCTTGATGTAAATCTGTTCCTTGAAAATAACCAAATTCGTACCACTGTACATATAAAACCCACCAATCACCAACAATACCTCCACTACCATAGCAGCCATCCTTCATACACAAAAAGGTCTCTACCATTCAGCCTTGCCACACGAGCCAAACGGATATGTTCAGAACCCGACGATTTAACTGAATATTGCAAACAACTCTCCACAGTTTTCCAAAGTAGAGGTTACCCCAAGCCTCTAATAGACAACCAAATCTCCAGAGCACTCTCCAGGGATGACCACGACCCTCCAAAAAAAGTTGAGAACATCCCTCTCACAACCCAATACCATCCTGGTCTACAACGTATCAACACCATCCTTAAATGTGGTTACAAATTCCTAACCAGTTCTACACAGACCCAAAACCTTCTTAGTTCACCCCCAAGAGTTACTTTCAAACGGCCACCCAATCTCCACAATATTCTAGTCCATCCCAAACTTCCTGACCCCAAGAGATTCCGAGAAGAAAAACCTACTACCAAAGGTTCACACCCCTGCGGTAGCACCCGTTGCAGCACATGTGGAATACACCTACCAGCTACATCCTTCAACAGCAAAGTAACCAAATTGGAATACAAAATCCCTGGGTATTACAATTGCAAAACCAATAACTTGATATATCAACTACAGTGCAAATCATGTGATGCAGAATATATAGGCCTCACTACAGGTTCTCTCAGACAGCGAATGAACAATCATCGCTTTGACACAAACCACAAAGATCCGGACAAGCCTGTACCCATCCATGCTAGTACCCACAACCAGGACTTTCAAACCTGCTACACCACCAAAATATTAAGAGCATTTCCCAAACAGTGCAACAGTTCTCAACTTAGACAGTGGGAACTGGCCCACCAATGGATCACCAAATCAAGATTACCACCAGGCCTCAACAGAAGATAGTTTATTTTTATTTCTATAATATTATTTTCCAAATTTAACATTATTATTATTATTATTTTCTCTTTTTTCTTTTTTTCTCTTGTCTATTATTATTATCATCATCATCAGTTTTATATAAATATTAACCACAACCTAGGAATTTATTTCTACTCCCAAAAACAGTTGGCACAATTTGTTTCTAACAGTTTAATTCAAAATTTCAAGATGGAGTAATCCATTGTTTGTGTCATTTGTACTCTCTTCTTCTTTGTGTTTGATAAAGGCAACAATGCCGAAATATTATTATATTTGTGTTTAAAATGTGTGTGTGACTACTTCTACTATAGAAGACAGAAGAAAGGAAGAAGATGTCACCTTTGTGCATTGGATTCTTCCCACATCTTTCCTCTTTCCCTAGGTGGGCTTTCTTCATCAAATTTATTCTTATTCTTAGTTTATTTTTCCTATTTCTTTAGTTTTATCAATTTCCTTTATTATAAAATTATCTAGCCATTGGGCCACCTCATTTTTGAATCAAAATAAAAAAAATGTAATTCTTTTATGAGAAGTCTATGGAACAGTCTGTAGATTCAATTTACTTTCTTAACTTTTGTTTTGCTTAAGCAATGAATTGAAAAAAATCCTACCTGACTCAACATGTTCAAGGGGCTCTATTTTAATCAAGTGTGGAGCAAATGAAAAATCAAGCAGATATTTCTGATGCAGACTTCCGAAGCACCTTCTACAAAAAGGAAATTTAGTGCAGATTTGTGATGTGCCATTGTGGAAGTAAACACCCCTTTTAAAATATCATAAAATCCAAATTTCAAAGATTTCTTATAAAAATAATGCCATCAGTCAGTTCCTTCAGAATTGAGGTTTCAGAAAAATTACCATCCCAATTTCATGACACAAAAGGATATGGAGAATCACATTTGTGGATTTCTGTAGACAAAACAACTGAGAGTCTTGGTCAGTGCATAGAAAAGTGAACCCAGTTGACCAGAGCCAACAAAGAAACAGTGGCTCACTTTGCTAACAGTGAGCTCAAGATTATAAAGCCTGACAAAGAAACAGTGGCTCACTTTGCTAACAGTGAGCTCAAGATTATAAAGCCTGACAAAGAAACAGTGGCTCACTTTGCTAACAGTGAGCTCAAGATTATAAAGCCTGACAAAGACAAAGTACTGCTTTCTATATGGTTCCTGCCATACAATCACAAAATGTATTTTATTCCCCTCTGGTCCACATGACATCCCAGAGGCAACCATTACCTCTTTGTCCAATGGCAGCAATGTAAAGTGTGAACTGTGTTCTTTTAGTTGTAAAAGCCTTATTGTGTTCGTCCTTTTCATATGTTTTTATCCACCTTTCCTGTAACTCCTTCCAAATATAATGCAATGTAAATGGAGTAATCCATTGTTTGTATTATTTGTACTCTCTTCTTCTTTGTGTTTGATAAAGGCAACAATGCAGAAATATTATTATATTTGTGTTTAAAATGTGTGTGTGACTACTTCTACTATAGAAGACAGAAGAAAGGAAGAAGATGTCACCTTTGTGCATTGGATTCTTCCCACATCTTTCCTCTTTCCCTAGGTGGGCTTTCTTCATCAAAATTACTCTTAGTAGTTTATTTTTCCTTTTCTTTAGTTTTATCAATTTCCTTTATTATAAAATAATTTAGCAATTGGGCCACCTCATTTTTAAACACTATGTAATGTATTTTATTCCCCTCTGCCCATGGATTGAACTGGAGCAAATAAGACTGGAATTCCCAAAAATGAACCAGTGGAGAAAGTACTCAAAGGTTCCAACAACAGTTTAGGCTTTTCATGGGAGACTTCCAAGTGTTCCTTTGCCCCCAGAACCTGTGCTTACACGATGGGGAAGATGGTTGTAGGCTGATGAGAACTACAGCGACCATTTCCTGAAAGACAAAGCAGTTGTGGCCGGTCTGGAGGTGGATGCTCTCTGCTATCGCTCCATTCAAAACGATCAAGTGTACATAAGGTCCCATAAAACATTCCTTGTGGAAATTATTACTGCCCTGGAAAATACCGGGAAACCTAAATATGAATAAATAAAACTTCTCAAAAATAACTAGCTGGGGCGCCTGAAGAAGTGAGAGTAAAAGTGGGCAGAGTGCTTGAGAAGAACACAGGACTGAAGATTCTTTCTGAATTGGTGGGAAAGTAAAGTCAAATTGACAGTGGAATCTAAACTCAACTTTTGCCCATGTTAAAACACTCTCCTCAGATCAGTCGGTGTGGAACGCTCTTTTTCAGTATAGAGATTAATATTAAGTGACACATCCCACAAATTTACATTGGATTACTTAGAAAAAGTGCTAAGTATTTACTGTGAGGCCAACTATGGAAAATTTGATGATAATGTTTGAAATTCGTACCAAGCATAGGATGTGGTCCAACACCTTAATACAGCCTGTAGCGTGTCTAACTATTAAGTTAAGGGTCCTGGGTTCAATTCCTGGCATCGCCCAAAATTTTTCATTGATGAAAATGTGGGTTTACCCTTTCACATTGATAAATTCCCGGCCAGAAACTGGATGTTGTGCTCGTCCTAGTCTTAAGTTAGATTATAAAGCACATGGAGTTACGACAGGCCTAGTAAGCAGGAAGTGAAAATTATGGCTTGAATAAAAAAGTGACTCAGGCTGGAAACAGTAATGGATATAAAAAAAATTGGATAGAATGTACAATGTGTATGTGTATGTTTTTTTTAAATGGGATTAAAGTCAATATTAATGAACTGCAGTGTTACCTTTCATTTTTCTGTTTTTTCCTACTTAATTTATACGACATATTTTTTGTTTTATAAAGCCCAATTACCTCACTCAAAGAGGCTATTTTAGGTATCTAAGATGAATTTATTAAGAGCTAGAAGTCTACTGTCTAGTTGTGTGCCCTTACCCTGACACAAATCCCCGGACTTTACAAACTTACGGCCCCTATTTATGAAATCGAGAATGAAATACAAAAGCTGCTGTTAAATCAAAAGTTCATAAAATTCATATAATTGAAATATGCAAAATTACTAGTTTATAAATTATAATTGTGGCCATTATTAGTTATTTTGCCGTTTCACTTTATTATTCGTAAATTGTAAATTTAATAATGATGGACGGGAATTACTTTTTTATCTTGGCACAGGAAATAAGTCAAAATATGGAATTCAGGACAAGAACGGGAAATTTTAAAGTTAACCTTTAGAATAATATTAGATTTAAAATATATTAAATTCTAAACTAATTTGGTAAGACTTGTTAAATATATAACATTATTAAAACCTGGTTCAGTGGCTGCATGGTCTAAGGCACCACTCTCGCAATAGATTGGACTACCGATGACGAGAATGTTTTGTTTCCCCACCCTTTTCAAGGAAGGGTCAATCCCGCCCAACCAACCAAACCACCTAGATAAATTCCTGGCATTTTCCCGAGGGTTCAGTATCCCTTACACCCCTAAAATTTACTCATAGTCTTTGTATTCTAGTGATCAAGCTCAAATCAAAGTTTATTTTTATTTATTTTAGTATATACACATTTTAATTTTTTTAAACCAAAGTAAAGTCGGTGTTTTTGAAATTGAAAATGTTGAGGAATTGGAATTAAGAATAAAAAAATTGAGGTGAGATTATAAGAATGTAAATCGAGAATAGAAATCAATAAAAACAGGAGTTGTGAAATCTCTAAACATGATAACAGTATAACAAAATCATAGGACAGACATAACCACACCACAAACCATTGATTTACCACTTAAATAAAAGGTGAATCCAATTTTAACAAATGTCATTTTTTTTAACATTCAGTTTCAATCTCTTTTTCTATGACAATTAAAGATTTGATGTAAAAAAAATAGAGCTTGATAAAAAAATAATAATGTGAAAAAGTTAAGCACTTATGCTTTATAAGATTCATATTTGATATTAAGAGATAAAATTAAGAATTAGATTTGACCTATCTTTAGTTGTTTTTTAAGGTTTGTCAAGATTTAAAAAACATGTATTTTTTCTGTTCCCTTCTTGTGCCTATAGTGAAATTGGCATCCCTGCACAGGCCTAACAGTTACTGCATTATTTCCAACACTTGTATGGTTTGAACAGTCAACATGTTAGAAGTATATAAAGTAACTAATTCACAATCCATAATATTTTACCCTGGAATAATTTGTGCTTACGAAAATTATACTAACCCGCTTCAGGGGACTGCCGATGACAGGGTGATCAGGGTTCAATCCTGGTCGGGTGTACAGAGGGTGTTATTTAAAAATATTATTCCACTCTCCACACAAATGCGGGTACACAGCCTTTAAATTAAACCTTACTCATCACTAACCTATTAGATTAATTAGTAGACAAGTATATGCCCTAATAGTTAGTAAAATGCGGTGCAAAATAAATAAAAATAAATATACTAGATTTTTAAAACTTCTGAGATCAGTGCAGAAAAGTGACCCCCATCCAGATTTTTTTAAATCAGAACTAACTCAGGTTTGGTGAGTTTAAAAGTTATATTTTACACAAGGTAACAAGAGATTTGAAATATGATTTGATCCAATTTTGTTTTAAAGTCTGTAGCTAAAATAAATATATTGTGTTAAGACTTATTAATGTTTATGAAGTGTTGTGTAAAGGCCCAAATATTGAGAATGGGCTTTAAGAGCAGTTCCATTGATTACCTGTGTACTGACTGTATATAGTAGTGTACGCTAAGTTGAGCTGCTTGCTTCCCCATAAATAGTGGTGCCCCATCTGTGGTGGTTTGTCTCTGTGCACTGGCTGGGTAAACATGATACCACGACACTTTACAAACCTAGCAACATTCACAATCAACATTAATATTAGAGTATCATGCTTACAAACTACAACAATGAAAAATGAGCCACAATTACAATTACATAATTAATTTTTGTATTATTTATGATCAAGCCAACTTTTTACACACTCAATGAACAATTAGCAATTTCACCCCCCAAATTTTCAAGTGAAATTTGTTTAAGAGCTCTAATAATGCTTATTGGTGGTCAGAACCAGTTATAATTATAGTATGAACTTAACAACCAGACCCCAGACTAGTAATTTAACATTTAATTGAATGTGTGAAAGTTATAATAAATGGATTAAATGCTAACATTTAGTTACTGTTTGTATTTTCTATTATTAGATCTTATTTATATTTACTGTTATTTTTATAATTATTTAAAGATTTAGAATCGAGAATCATAAAATAGTGGATTCGACCCAACTTTAGTTTTAATAAACTTAATATTAACATGTGTAGCGGAAGACATTGTCTAACATCTCTCAGCTGCCGCATGAACTGTGAACTCGCTAGACCGTTACTGCACATATCATATATCTACAGCCTTTTCCAGATTTGTGTCACTAGGCAACTTCAGTCATTTTCAACTGGCAACTGTTTTTTCAACATCACACTACAAAGCAAACATCCTTGTTTTGCAATGCCATATTCATTACACACATTTGCCACATAGCTATTAAATACCAAAGTTTCAGTCTCTTTGCAGGCAGGAAATACCCAACCAGTTAAATGCAGTGTTATAGCAGTAATTGGGCAGCAAGTCACCAACCTATTAGTGGCAGCATTGTAGCAATAATTGGGCAAGAAGTCGTAATTGAGTTCCCAGAACACATGAAGAGTGATGCGACCATATGGAGCCAGCACATTATGGTTAGCTTCCCGGAACATGGCATCGTACTCGTCTAGAGCCAGGAACTCAGAGAGCAGTTTATGGCAGAGACGGTTTACTTGCAGTAGCCCATCCAATTCCTGAACAAACATATCAATTAACACTATGAACTGATATAAATGACTCAAATAACAGGGCAAGAAGGAAATACAAATATGTGTCCACTAAAATATAGATATATGAAAATTGAAAACTAGAACTAAAACCTAGTTAACTTCTCTCTTGAATTCCTTTTATTCTCTTTACGACTATCCATTCCCTATTCTGGCTCACACATTTACACATTATATAATTTTAGACCTGTGCGAGAACGATATTTCGACTTTGGTAAAATTTTGAGCAGAAAATAGCAAATTCCCGCAGAGCAGGATGGGATGAAAATATAAATAATTTTTATAATTTAGACTTGAATCTCTTTTTCAGATTTATAATTATAATCTAAGCTTAACCTTTTTCATTCAAAAAATAAATAATTAAAAGCTTTTCGCAATTTTATTAGAAAGGGGTCGAATGTTATAATTTCAATTAAATTAAAATGAAGTGGTAATTGTCAAAATATTTTTGAATAGGTCATAGTAGGAAGGTAGTTTATAATGTATATTTGGAAGAAGGTACAGGAAAGGTGGATAGAAAACATAGAGTGAACAAACAAAATAAAGCAATTTTTCTTAAATTTCCCATCATTCTTTACCAATTTCCTTTTTCTCACATTTGTGTTCTTTAGTTTCTTATTTTGGGAAGTTATGTTGTGGATTTTACATTCCCTTCTGATGAGTTCAGATAGAACGAAACCTAAGTCGAGAGAATGGACGGTAACGATCAATTTTCTTCAAGAGGCAGTCATTACCTTTATGTCCAATGGCAGCAATGTAAAGTGTGAACTGTGTTCTTTTCATTGTAAAAGCCATATTGTTGTTCCCTTTTATATGTTTATATCCACCTTTCATGTCTAAATTTGAAATCAAGAGTTAATCAATCCTTTAGGGTAATTATGACTTTTCTTAAACCAAATCAAGGCAAATTGTATGTTTTGGTAGTTATTAAAATTTATGTTTACTTACCATGTATTTAAAATAAAAAATCAATTTGCTTGACTTATTTCTTCACAAGACGTGGGTTTATATATTTTCCTTTTCCAATATCATTTACCATCTTATTCTTTGGTTTGCAGCTCCATCTATAAATACTAACCACAATTCCTGTGATGTCTCCAGCCTCGAACTTGCTGATAGCAAGATCCAGGGATTTCTGCATGTCTGCGTTTATCCGCTGGGTAATAAGTTTGTTAAGGTCGATAGAGCGTCCCAACAGCTGTACGTGTCTCTGTTTGAGGAGTGTCTCATAACGGTTTGCCCGTGGGTATGGTAGCAAGTATGTACCCATGGCTACGCATTCCACACGGAAACGCTTGTCCAGCAGTATGCTGCAACCCACAATACCATTGTAAGAGAAATAATATGTCATTCAAATATAATATAAAGTTAATATTTAAGAAAATATACAAAAATATAAATGTTAACCAAAGGGGCCCTCAAATCTTGAGGGATTTTCGAGCATCTAAGAAAATTTCCGATTTGAGGCTCAAATCCTTATTTAAAATATTCATATGAAATTTATTTAAGAGCTCTAATACTGCTTATTGGAGATTAATAACCAATTATAGTTATAGGATGAACTTAACCAGACCCCAGACCAGTAATTTAACATGCTCGAGGAAAGGAGTGATAAGTGCTATCACGTGTGTACCCTATCCCCTCACGATGTTGTGCGCAGATATCAATGAGAGGGCCATTTCTGACAAGCTGTTGATGACTTCATTGGTCATGTGATCTCTTCCTACCATTTTTCCCCGCTGTTCAATATGAAATATAAACTAGTACCCAGAATGGAACTTTACACTTTGATGCTAATAGGAATTAGGGACTAACCAACATGGAAGTGATCGTAATTCGGAGAAGACTATTTTTATAATTCTTTTATTTGAAAACATGGCAACAACTATACTCATTCTAAATTATGTAGGGCTTATTTTATTAAGTTTAGACATTTTTTTTACTAAATTAAATTACTTTTGGATACTGACATATTATGGTATTGAACCTTTTTGATCCAAGTTCCGATGATTTATTTCACAAGTCAAAATTATTTAATTCAGCCTACGTGCACTTTCATGCACTTTAATTCTTTGCCATACACTTACAGTTTTACAGTTGTAGTGAGTCCAAGCATAACAAATAATGTTTGGTATCATATTTTCAAGTTTAATGCTATTGGGGAATACATTAGATGTTTCTAGTATGTTAGGAGTTAATTGCAAACTTAACAGAGAAGGTAGAAAAGAAATAAGTATTTTTGTGTCTAAGTTTCCCCTGCCTCACAGGTCATTAGATGAGAATAGTGATGTGTGTATTGTTGTTACGAGCAAAACTCTATACTAGTTGTTTTATAAAAGATATGTTTTATAAATAAGGAATGTGATATGTAAATCTTTTAGAACAAACTTGATATCATGTGTTTACAGATATCTTTTGAACGGCTTAGCCATAATGTGTAGATGATAGGTTGTATCTATGCTTACAATCTAATTCGTGGATTGTTCGCAATAATCAACTCTGTTTACTTTGGAAATGATAAAGTTTCCAAACAGTGAATATTCTCTAATTTATTTAAATGTGCTTTTTGAACACTTTAATTTAATATTGTTTTGTATACTTAAGTACATATAGCGCTTCCTGATAAGTGTTATTAAAATTATCTACTATTGCGCTTTGTCCGCAATCTCTAAATATTATATTCTTTACTGTTTGAGTCTTATTCTATACTCCAATAATAAAATGGCCTTCAGGCCAATGTTAATTTCATGTCATTCGTTATGCATTTACATCAATCAAAACCCTAACTCCCTCGACCTCAATAGTAGAATACTCTATTTTACTCAAAGTTAAGGTGGGAAGGTCTGGATACTTGGGCTTGGCATATTTGAGTGCAGGTCAAATAAAGATCCCTGGTGATCTGCCTTTTTTATTCTTTGTCTTGCAACCCCTACACACCAGATATGCAGCTGGGGGAGGGTGTGAGGGAGGAGAAGTGAAGAAGAAACTAACAAGGATGGTAATATGAGATGGACAGTGAAGTGAACCGCTTGGTGAAAAGATAAAAATAGGAGGAATCTCCCTCTACAGCTGTTAGAACACATTATATTATACAAGGCAGTATCAAGTATAACTTGCTGCTAAAGTGTAATAAGTGCATCTTAAAAAAAATTTATCAAACTCTGAACACCCATCTGGTTTTCATGAATGTTTTTTATATGTACTTCAGGGAAATTAAATTGAAACAAAGTTTAATTTTATAGTTACTAATTATCAAAAGTTTGTTTAAAAACCTGATCGGGTGTAATGAGGGTTGTTTTTCCAACATGGTTTTCCATATACCTCCTCCCCGCCCACCCTCAAATAAGGGTACACTACCCCTAAATTCAACCTTCTCCATTCCTAACACCCTAGCGTAAATAATACTAGGCTTATGAACCAAATGGCTAGTAAGTCACTGTGCTAAAAAAATATATACATTTATTTAAAAAGTTTATCATTTACCATAGCACACTTATTTAATTATTAAATAACTTTTTTTAATCATTAAAAACTAACTATTTTTGTTTTTAAGATATGTTAATTTTGGTGGAAAAATATTAACACAATTGTCTTTTCCAATATATAATTTATTTTGTTTTAAATACATTAAGTCTTAAATTTATTTAAAAGGTTTTAAGATAATTTTTATACATTAGGTTATTGTTTTATATTTGAGTAATTAGGTTTCAAAATTATATATTTATTCTGCGTAAGCTCAAGTTGACTTGTTACTTGGGAACTTTCTGAGAAGCTTGACTTGAATCAAAAGACCAGAAATTATTTACCGCTATTTAAGATACAATAAAATTTGCATTATCGTATCAGTACCTGGATGCAAGTTGTTTGTAATGCGCAAATATCTGCTCACTTAGTTTGTAGACAAATTGGTCAAAACAAAGATTAACCTCTGCTTCCACTTCATCATAAAGAAATTGTTTTCTGAACACTGTAAGAGCATAAACAGCACTGTCGTTGTATAAATCTAGAGGGTACAGCACGTACCTGCGAAAAGATAACCAGTACACTTTATTTATATATTTGTTTGAGTTTTAAATGTGCTTTACGTAAACAAAGGGTTATTAGTAGAGCCCAGGATTTTATGTAGCGCTAACCCACAAAATATGTGCATAAGTATATAGCAAAATTAGTTAAAATATGAAATAATGTGAAAATATGTTGCATTAAATAAACCTTCTTTTCACACATTATAATTTATTAGCGATATGCAATTCCAAGCCAAATTGAATATTTTCTTTTAGTTGTTTTATGATTGATTGTGGTTATAAATATTACTCTATACATTAAAATTACTTGGAAATTGTTTTATTGCACAAATGTTTGTAATATTTTGTTTCAGTCTGATAAATCAATTAAAACTAAAGACTTAGATAGTGATTGATAATAAAGATGAATGAGAAAGAATAGGCTAAAAAGTTAAATAAAGCAAAGTGATAATTAATGCGTTAAAACATTTTACAATGAGAATCATAGCATTAAATAAAAACATATACAATAATATGAGTCAAAGGGGGTAAGCTAATAGAGTGAAATACATATATATGGTTGGCAATATTTAAAAATAAACCTGCAAGTCAAAAATATAACAAAACAATGGGTGTAACATGTTAATAACCATTATAATGAAAGTTGGATTAATTAAAAATAAATAAACTAAGTATAAACAATAGATACAGTTTTAAAAAAGAGTGAAATATACAGCAGATAAGAGCACAAGTAAAATAATTTCATGAGATATAACGTGATTGAAAAACGTAGTTAAGAGATGGTCATATAATATTAATTGATATAAGTAGAACAAAGTAGCAGAATAATAAATTAAAAGGTTAAATTTTAAATCATTAACATAGAGTGAGATTAAGTAGTTGAAAAGGGTTAAATTGGGTGATATGATATACTGAGAATTAACAATTATTTAAATTAAGGTGACTGATTACATAAAACATTAAAAATAAGTTAAAGGGGGTGGGGGCGGGGGGTAGAATATTTTAAACCAGTTAAAAACAAAAGTGGAAGAGATGAAATAAGCTAATATAATGGAGGCTAACTTGATTAGAAACCTTTTAATTTACAAGAGATTAAAAAGAAATTCGTATAAACAAGTATCTAAGTCTTGTCTAGAAGGATTTTACGTCCCTTACTCCTTTAGCAGTGTTCCTGTGTCGATGTTGGTTACAGGAACTATAATTTTCCTACATGTTTTGGTGCTAATATCAGCGCACCATAATCATGGAGCTGAAATTAAAATTAAAGGACTTGCTATAAAGTAGTGAAAAAATAGATGAACCAGTGACAATCTTTGCAGATGCGACTCCCTGGACTATGGCGGCCTCCAACCCGGCAATCCCGGAAGCCATGGTCCAGGGATTCCAAGAGACACTTGAGATAAACGCAGCGGAAGTGGCCGCCGCGTGTATAGGACTACAGTGGGAATATAGGTGCAGACGTTCAAACCCAATAAGGATAGGACCGGATAATGTGGCTGGATGCTACGCAGTAAAGTCAGGAAAAGGACTATGTTTCAATGATGAACTGATTCGAACCCTCATCTCTTCGTGGTCAATCAGCTCAGGATGACAGACTGGGATACCTTCTGTGTCCCGACCCAGCTCAACCCTGCAGACCCCTTTCCAGGATTATTTTGGATGAACTACTACTGGAAGCACAGTCGGCAGCGAGAGTCTCCCTAACGGATGTACCGGATGATTTACTGGCATATTTGTATATTTAAACTGTAAAATAAATGCTTGTACTCATTGTAATAAATGTATCATAGTAATAATAAAGGAAATAGCCGCTTCCCCTTCTCTTCGCCACGGCTGTCCCTCCCGGGACCCTCCAGTGTTGTTGCTGCCCCCGTTATTTCCCTAACTCCAGTTTCCCAGGTGTAGTAAACAATCTTCTATCCAAATAAATTATAATAAGACCTCTAACTTCAGCCGGGCAATGCTGGGCTCTTGCAGCTAGTGATTAATAAAACTCATCGATATGGTGCATATCATCTGAAACCCTTCGCATACTCCTGGGAGTTGTCTATATAACATTTTGGGAAACATTGTTTTATATAAACTATCATCTTTTATTTTGGACTAAATAGTGTGATCTAATAAGCCTCATGCACCAGTTCTTAATGTACACACAGTAGGAGCCAGTGCCAGTTACCAAACCAAAAACATAATCAAGTTGATAAGAACCGCTTATCATTGGTATATATTTAAAAACATATAAAGTGAGAATAGGATGAAATGGTGAGTGGTAATAAGAGAAGAAAGCTAACTAGGGGAAAGAGGGGTATACTATAACCGAGGAATGAGGATACAGCATTGGAATGTGACATTTCCCTTTATTTAGCACCTAAGATTTGGACAGCACAAGTTAATGTAATACCTGACTTTTTTTTTATCAAACCACTGGTTTCAGAGGATATTTGGGCCAAGAAACAAAAAGTATATTGAAATCAATTCCCTATATTGGTAGTAGGCTGTATATCCAAACAAGGAAAAAAATATTCAGTTTTGAGTTGTAAAATGAAAATGATGAAAAAGTATATGCTAAATAATTAATCTACACATTTGTTTGATTGGTTCATTAACAAAAGAGCTTCAATATCATTGCTGGGACATTAAAGTAAGATTTATAAAATCGTTTACTATAAGACTAAATTGCAGAGATTAATTTTATTTCTGTGGTTTTTTTTTTAGTGTTTATTCGTATAGTTTTTAAATCCATTACTGTTTCTAGCCTATGGTCTGGGTCAGTTTTTTAATTCAGGTCATATATTTTCCACTACCAGCTTGTCGTAGTTTCATATGCCTTATAATCTAACAAAGATTAGGACAGGCACAACATACAGTCCCTGGCCATTAATTAATCACTGAGAAAGGGTAAACCCACATTTTACCAATGATAAATTTTTCGACCATGCTGGAAATCAAAAGCAGGACCCCTCAGCTCAGTAGACAGACACATTACTGACTGAGCTAAGGTGTCAGATTGTTTATTCTGATGGTGAACCAAGAATATTGGACAGTCCATCCCACATGTTTTAGGGCTCTCTTGCCTTCCCATAATGCAGCTTTTCTTCTCAGTATCTGGGATGTATTAACAAATGTATGCTCCAATATTTTCATCTGCATGGTGATCCATTTATCCTGATACCTGTGACTAGAGATATGACCGTGAGTTCTCAAATACCTCGGGTTCGAGATTCAAATCCTTAAAAAAATATTTCTTTCAAATTTCAATAGAAATTTGTTTTAGAGTTCTAATACTACTTAATGGTGGCAGAAAACCAATTATAATTATAGGATGAACTTAAAAACCACGCCCCAGACCAGTAATTTAACATTTATCTGAAAATATGAATGTTTATAATGAATGGATTATAAGAAAGTGTGTTAACATTCACTTACTATTTGTATTTTATAATATTCTACTATATTTATATTTCCTCTTATTTTCATAATTTTTTCCAAGTTTCGGATTCGAACTTGGTGGTAAATTGGAGCTTCGCATTTGACCCAAATCTAATAATGCGATGATAACATAACAAATGATATAGACAGTTGTATTGGTGAAATACTCACTCCATCATTGAAGGTTCCTTTGTTCGCAGTATGTGGTCAGTGAGAATCCATGGCATTGACATCTCGATGGGGAACTGAGCAGTGAAATACAGTTAGAAATTGACACTTTCATGTCTCACAACAACTTGTGCTCAAAATTGAAAATTTTTATTGAAATAAACTATGATGGGTAAAAATATACAATTATGTCATAGATTAAATGGTTTCTTTCACAGTTACAAGATCCAGAATCCTCAAATTAACGAAACTACTACTACTAATAATAAACAGAAACTAGCCACCATCTTGGAATTCAAATCAAACATATTTCTGGAGATCTACATATAGCAAATTTGAAATGACTGCTAATGAAGAGTGAACTAACGTTAATAATACCAATTTTCATTAAATATATATTATTTCTTATAAGAGTAAAGTAAAAAATAAGACAACATTAAATGAACATACATAATTAAAATGCAGATATTTATTACATGCTAAGCTTGGATATCCAATTAAATTTTTTTCACACACTTACAGTTAAAAAAAACAAACAAAAAAGTTAGTATTTTGTTAGTAATTTAATGATAAAAAATATGCATTATTTAGTAACACTATAGATAAAATACACGTAAAAATAAACTACTTTGAATAATCTTCTAACAATATGTATATGAAAGCCAAACTCATAAAAAAATTGAACAAAGAAAACATGGTCGGTATAAATAGAGAAGTTTAACATAACCGTTTAAAAATGTTTACATTTTAGTGTTTAATCAAACATTCTTTGAAGAATCTTTTTGTATGAATTAAATGATAAATATGAACTATAAAGATGAGTGCTTCCCAAACTGTGGTAAGTACAATTATTCCCGGTGGTGCTACATGAGAAGCCAAACATAACAGGCAATTTAAAGTTGAAAAATAAAATATAAATATACTCAGACCCAGTCAAGCAAAAAGTAAATCAGATTTTAAACAGTATTTGGAGTGGTGGCAACATTGACTAGCTCAGACAGCCAATGCAGCCAGTTAAAAGTGCAACGAAACAGTAAGTATTTAGCAATATCTCGGTGGTACTCGAAATTACAAACATCTTTGGGGAAAAGTTTGGGAACCATTGATATAAAGATATATCATGCTTATAAAAATTTAATATTTTATTTTGCATATTACTGAAGAAATAATAACTACACTGTTTCATAATCAACACCGTTGCAAAAACATGTGTGAGAAGAATCTGAAACAAAGCCCAAGAGTGAATGAAGAGTGCAGTTGTAGAGTTATTAATAAAAACAACCTCTTGTTGCCGTGCGCTGAAAGAGTGGTAATGTACAGTAGCTCAGCCACAACCCCCACAGTGCCCAGGGTTATGATTTACAACAATAAGCTCTTATCTTGTTGACTTCCCTTGGATATGATATATTTTGCACTTTTACTCAAACTTTGTGCCATGTAAAATTATATTTCTTTTTAGCTAGGTTAAGCAGTTAATAATATATAGATACAAGGAGGGTTATTAAGTATTATTTCATTTACAAATGTTTTTGAATAAAATTGTGAAACTTGCAAATAGTTTAGAGCTCTGATAATATTTACTAGTGATCTATTAAATAGATCTACCACCTATGTGGTCTAGTGGTCAGAGTTCCAGGTTACAGATCCAAAGGTCTTTAAGTCTGGAACGAGATCAAACTCAGCCTCACAAAGACAAATGAGGAGCTACTTATAAATAAGCAGCCACCCTAGTCAGTCTATAAAACTGAGATTAACGGCCAGAGTGCCCGTTGTGCAGACCACATGACACCCTATATCCACAAATATTAGCACTATCATCACTAACGGCGGTGGCCGCTCGGTTGGTATAGCTTGATCGCGGGCTAAAGCCAGGGAGTTTTTTTTATAGTGATTAAAATATAAGAATCTGAAAATAATGCATTTCCTGCATAACTTTTGGAAATGCACCCCCCTATCCCCCTCCCCTCACACACCTACCCCTACTCCCAGGTCTTCGGTGGTCCCCCAGTGTGCATAGCTTTCATTTGGTGGTCCTCCATCCCCAAAACTGTGAGAAACACTCCTATAAAGGATGAATCCAACTATATATATATATATATATATAGTTGGATTCATCCTTTATAGGAGTGTTTCTCACAGTTTTGGGGATGGAGGACCACCAAATGAAAGCTATGCACACTGGGGGACCACCGAAGACCTGGGAGTAGGGGTAGGTGTGTGAGGGGAGGGGGATAGGGGGGTGCATTTCCAAAAGTTATGCAGGAAATGCATTATTTTCAGATTCTTATATTTTAATCACTATAAAAAAAACTCCCTGGCTTTAGCCCGCGATCAAGCTATACCAACCGAGCGGCCACCGCCGTTAGTGATGATAGTGCTAATATTTGTGGATATAGGGTGTCATGTGGTCTGCACAACGGGTGGGGAGGGAAGGGAAGGGGGGGGGGGGGGAAAGGTGTTTATAATTGCCAGAGACAAAGAAAATGTATTAATTGAATGCCCTTTTTTAATAAGTTGTTTGGAATTGTTTTTATTGTTGTAAAGGTTAACATAATTACTTCATTAAATTACTTTTATTCTAGTGTTAAAATAAAAATCCATAAAAATATACTATAAATACATACTATTCTTTGTCTCGTGAATAAACTCTTAAGGATCTGTATTAAAATTCTTGGAAACGGTTTTATTTTGAAAGCTCCCACTAATTATTAGCTTCATGCCATGGTCAAGGCCACTCCCAATGCAATGTATAACACGCTCTGGTAGCTTCTCCAGTTCAAAACTCAGTCAGGTTGAAGTTACCCTCATGGGTCTTGAGGGATAGTGAATTATTTATAACTGTGGTCCTATTCGTTACCCTTAGCTTGTGTTAAGAATAGGGATAGGACTTTCAAATCCCTAAAATACCTCAAATCCTTAAGGATATTCAAGAATGGAGGATTACAGAAAATGTCATATTCGAGACTCAAATCCTTCAATATATATATGTATGTATATATAATTTAATATATATGGTTTAAATTAAGAGTTATAGCCAGCCCACTTACATTGGTGATAATGGAGTAGAAATTCTTTAGATAGAACATATGCGTTTGTGTTTTTTTTTATTGTTCTATCTAAACAATTTCTACTCCAGTATCACCAAGGTAAGTGTGCTGGCTATCCCTCCTAATTTAAACCATGATTTAGCCTAGTGCTCTATTCCAAAATACTTTTTTTTATATTTCTTCAAGTAAAATTTGTCTTAGAGCACTAAAAGTGCTTATTGGTGGTTAAACCAAATATAAGGAAGCATTTTAAAGGTACTCTACCTGCATTTGTGTGGAAGGAGAGTGGGAAACCATTTAGGGAAAACCACTCTCAATAGACCTGACCAGGACTCAAACCCTGTCATGAACAGGCCAGTATAACATGAAAGTTACACATTACACAGTTCGGCCACTAAAGTGAAATTGCAGCTAATTTATTCATGATAGGGATCTATATTATATGGAAGTTTATAGATATCATACAAATTAACCTAATCGGTAAATCCATGGTTTTGGGGATAGTTAATTAGTTTGTCGGAAAATGATGTGGGGGTAATCAACTAATATGCAGCAATCTCAAATAAAATTTGTTGAAACTATGAATGTGAATTTCTTTCAAATCTTTGAATCCTCAATATCTTTCAAGAATTGAAAATTTTAAGGATTCTCTCTCATTTTTACTGAATCATTAAATTGCTCAATTGTTTTCAGATTTAAAATAATTATAGAAATGATATAGGTCATCATTATTATTATTATTATTATTATTATTCGCACCGCGTCTTACTACCCATTTGGGTTATACGCACTTATGCTAATGTGTAAGGGTAGGGTGATTGTGAGATGAAATGAAGGACCTACAGTTTAACGTGGAATCCGAACCACGGTGGAGGCCTGGCATTCCCCACATTCACAAGATGTCTTGTCAGAGGTGAAGTAAGGGTTTGGTAATCAGATAAATCTGTGCCGGGACCGAGGATTGAACCCCGGCCGCCAGCACAGAAGTCTGACACCTTACCCCTAGACCACCAGGTCACACTACATATATGGGTCATCAAAAGACCTAACTTTTTGGCCCAATTTTTTTTTTCATTTAATTTAATTGACTGTTAACATGTTTCTGAACTGACAAATTATATCAACACACGGCTTATAAACTACCCTAAATTTAGAACAGACACAATATCCAGCCCCTGGCCATTAATTCATCACTTTTAAAGGAGAAACCCACATTTCACTAATGATACATTTTTTGGCCATGCTAGGAATCAAATCTGGGACCATTATCTCGGTAGACAGACACACTACTGACTGTCGGGCCATGTACAATCTAGTGTTGGTGAGTTTCATTATTTGTGGAAATATGATCAACAATCAAGTTGGACCCTTAATACGGTGTTGAGCGTGAATGACACTATACCAATGCACGTCTGTTGTAGAGCCCACCAATATTCAACAAATTGCTGAGTTTATCCTTCCTTGCTCTATCATGATTCGGATACATTTTTTAAAGATATTCTCCTCATTTTTTACACTTTAAAGAAAGTAGCCACTAGCCCTTGTGTGAGCACATAAATTAACAAATACCTTAAAGAGTGAACATAATTTTAAAGATGATTTTAAAATAGCACTAACACATTGATAAGGGGTTTGATGAAAATTAATACCAATTAATGTCAAATGAGAACTACACTAGGAATGTACAATGAGCGACTTAAATCTTTATAAATGATCCAACCCCTATTGAATATTCCACTTTATCTTAAGAAATATTTTTACATCACTATTTCACAAATTACAATAAAAACAGTTATCAAACAATACAAGCACCTTAAAAACTTACAAACCATACTTGATTATAAAATAAAACTCCTCACCAAATTTGTTCATCAAACTATTGTATCTAAATTCTATTAACATAATAAAATAAACCAACACTTAAATAAATAATTCAAAATACATTTAATATTTAGTATTCTCTTAATCAACCTACACACTATTTTAGTAATTACAAAGGGTCGATGAGATGCAAGTGAATTATTGTTAGTTGACTATCCTACCATTCCTGTAGCTAAACTACTGTACACTAGAACAAAAACAAGACAGAGACCAGTTGATGCCAGCGACGTTGAGGTACACACCAAGCGAACAGGACCTGCATGCCAGCCAACGATCAACACTAAGGAAGGAAGCAGACAAAACAAAACACTGGCCCAACAAAGTCAAGAGTTGCTGCGGAGGACATAACACACGTTTGTTTGAGGATTCAACACTTGTATCCTATACAGGTTTCTTTTTTAATGTTTCAATTGAAATTTGTTTCAGAGCTCTAATATTGCTTATTGGTGGTTCAGAACCAACTATAACTATAGGATGAACTTAACAACCAGGCCCCAGACCAGTAATTTAACACTTACCTCAATGTATGAATGTAATAACGAATGGATTATAAGAAAGAATTTTAACATTTAGTTCTCTCTTATGTTCATACATTTTTACATGATTCATATTCGAGGCTTGAAGGTAAATAGATTTGAATTTGTAAAATAGTGGATTCAACCCAACTCTAGCTAAAACAAAAAAACTGCTGCCATAAATGTGTGCATTTTAAAATTTGAGTCAAAAATGTATTCTCTGTGCGCAACTATTTGTCTAGGATAGTCACATGTTAACATGAATAGTGTAGATGAGTAAGGTTTAGAAAAAATGTACCCTCAGAAGAGAAGCAGGGTAGGGAGCCATTTTGTAAAAAAAACACTCGGTGTACCCAATTAGCACCCAAACCTGGACCTCCGTGTCACTAGTAAACCAGTATTTTGTGAGAGTAGCACTTTAGATCACAGGGTCCATCAACTAGTGTTATAAAAAGTAAGTATAGTTTATATAAACATAATTACTTCTTGGGTTTTTTTATTTAAAAAATACTTTATACATTTTTCTACAGAGAAAACCTTAACTTGAGAATGTTTACCTTATTAAGGTAATTGTTCATGGAGTTTTAATTGAGATACATTTGAGATAACGAGCAACATCACCAAAAGAGGAATATCAGATATGTTTTACACGATTAACTGGTGTTTTGCCCCTAAGCATATAACATGTGTATAAATAATAAACATAAAAAAGCTATAGAAATATTTAAATATTCTTCACTGGAATTAAGGAGTTGTGACAGCAATATTTAATATATAGAATTGATTAATAAAGATATTTAAAAGTGTTAGTTTGAAAGAAAATCCTTACTCTTTAAACATTTTGTGAAAATCAACTCTATGTGCATCAACAATCAAGACATGAATAGAACTCTTAATATGGAGATAAATTTGAAAATTTTAATATTAACTTTATATATATATGGTTAATTGTTTGGATTTTTCTTGTTCATTCAATGAAAAAGCCTAAACATTCTAATTTTTCAATTTCTCACTAAACTTTTAATCAACCTGTCTAAGTGTTTGCGCAAACAATTGAAATTCCAAATCTGAACCCCTATCTTACCAAGATATGGATTTGATTCAAAATTTTGAAACTTAATATTGGAAAATTCGGAGTGAATTCAAAGTGTCAAATCGAAATAAATCTTAAATTCAGGTTCAAGGGGTTTAGCTCAAGATTCAAATCTATGATTCATACTTAATTAACGAATTAATATATTCAGACTGGAAACCAGATGTGGGAGACAATTATTGTTTGTGACAGTAAATTTTTATTTTGACTTTACTCAAATTTTTTTAAGGTATGAGATTCAATTTTAGTAAGTTAGCCAATATTCAGATTCAATTATAAATTAAAAATGATGGATTCATACAGGCTTAAACTTGTAAAATAATCTTTTGTAATATTGGAAACAAGTTTGTATTATGTCCATGGGCGAGCTGTTTCATGCTTTGTTGAGTCTGTATACCTGAATGCGTTTCTCCATGGTGATAAGGTCACTGCACTCTTCGTTGTGTTCGTGTCTCACCGTACACTTCTACAGGAAAACAACCAGCACCAGTTACACACAATACATTATACAACTCCCCTTTAGCATAGTCTCAGCTGTTTCAGCTCACAGATAACTTGCACACATGACACAACCACGGGTGCAGAATATGTATGAACGAGGTTTGGGGGAAATTAAAGCAGTCCTAGGGAAATTTGGGGCAGGGAAACGTCCAACCATTTTGTCGACACTTTTAGTACATTCTAGTTCTGATAAGGTAGTTTCATTTGTATTAAAAACAAAGGCCGATAACACTCACCATTGACATTATCAGTATGTGCCGCCATAGCGAGGCAGTGTTGGTGTAAGCACAAGGAGTTGCGGTGTCTAGGGGCTAAGATAATGTGTCAGAGTTCTAAATAAGAAGTCAGAGGTTGAGATTAAGAGGCAAAGGAAGAATATAATAAATCAACCTGGTTAATGGTGTGATTGAGTGATGAGTCATCAGTCACCTACCCTTCTGCAGGTGTTTAGTAGCTATGGCGGTCAGGCGGGGGAGGGTAGGGAAGGGTGAGCAATGTTTTGTTTTAGTTTGAATCAGTGTTGCCACAGTACGATCTGGATACTATTTTTGATTTAATTCACCACCTGTACAATCCAATTATAGGATATTTTCTAAAAGTAATATCCTGCAACCCGGCTATAAAGTGACAAATTTTATTTAAATTATTATTGTTTATGAATATCGATGGATTTATCAATATAATGTCAGAAAGTAGTATCCTACTGGTCTAACTACAATCTATTTCAGGTCCATGAACTATCTCTAGTTACTATGTACTTAGCAACACTCGTTTGAATTCAGTCACCCGTTATATCGCAGCCTAATTACATGGTGATGTGCACGCAGTTTATTTAAACTCATGACATGCATATTGTAATAATTGTGTACCCATGGAATTGTTGCTTTTAGTGGACCTATTAAGGTTTGTACATCATACAATAAATAAATGTTTATAAAAAATTAGATGGTTTAGTGATCAAATGTTTACTATGTTGACTTTTAAGAGCAAACAAGACATCAACTGTGCTTATTGTGAATGGCATGGCACACGTGATAAACTCTGATATCACTTATCTAAAATAGATCCCCTAGAAAAACCTAAAAGTAGAGATCAAGGGAGTATTGCAAGTTTTGTAAAACATAAATTATGTGTCAGGGAAAACTCGTGATCATAAAGAGCAATAGTATTTCCCCTCATGTGGTTGATAGTGATAGACCCTGCAGTAGTGGCGAGTCTACGAAAAAACAAAAATGCTATGAAAATAAACAATTAATAAAGGCCTCTTTGAATTACACTCCAATGCCCCTTACTCTCAAGATGTAAAATTAAATGTTGGTATCAATGAACAATTAATAACAATATTTAATGCACATAAGGAAATGGGAATGTTTCCATTTCTGGGAAATAATTAAATTTTTTATAAGGTAACTATGATTAAAAATATATTTAAATTTGAATTTTCCAAACTATTTAATAGGTAGTAATCCTTATTCCCTTCAACCTATATAAAATATTTAATGTTTTATTTTGAGTGCTATAGTTTTCAGGGGATTTTGTTTTATGAAAATGGTATGTTCTGGGGAAATATTGTAGCTCTGAACATATTCTGCACCCCTCGACACAACTCCCCCTTAGTCTCAGCAGTGAGACAGTTACACACAAATAACTTACACACATGCCACACACAACTCCTTAGTCTCAGCAGTGAGACAGTTACACACAAATAACTTACACACATGCCACACACAACTCCTTAGTTTCAGCAGTGAGACAGTTACACACAAATAAACTTACACACATGCCACACACAACTCCTTAGTCTCAGCAGTGAGACAGTTACACACAAATAACTTACACACATGCCACACACAACTCCTTAGTCTCAGCAGTGAGACAGTTACACACAAATAACTTACACACATGCCACACACAACTCCTTAGTCTCAGCAGTGAGACAGTTACACACAAATAACTTACACACATGACACAACTCCTTAGTTTCAGCTATGAGACAGTTTCACACAAACACCTTCCACACATGACACAGCTCCCTCCCCCAGTACATTCTCAAATGTGAGATTGTTCAACACAAAATATCATATAGTTAAATTGTGGATTATTTCACAGAAAAACTTCAAATGTTATTTTTTGTTTGAACTAGAAATAAATTAAAAAACTCAAATTTGTGTATATGGGTGAAACATACTAAATTAAACTCAACATTTATCAGGAAAACATAAAGAGATAAAAATGAGAGTAACAATAATAGGGTTGAAATTTAACTACAGTAGGCCACTTTTTTTACAGTTCAAGCACTTTTTTAAGCTAATATTACAATCAACATGCTAAAATATTATTTTTATTAATCAAGTTTTTGGAGTAATTGTAAAAAGATTGCTTCTATTCATACAGAGAAAATTAAAAATATTTCTAAATGTTCTTGTAAGCTTAAGTCATAATTAACAATTTTAAAAATCATTTAATGATGGTTAAAAAGCCTTGGACAAATTTAAAACTCTATATTTTCTAATATATTTTGTTTGGCACAATGGTAGGCCATTTGGGTGACAAAAGAAAACATCCACCCAAGACCAAAATTTGAGTTTGTATTATTTTGACACACATAAAAATGTATATCATAAATTGAATTTATTCCTGAAAACTAGTAGTAAACAAATTGGTTTATTTAAAGTTTCACATGCACAAAATTGAGTTTTGTGTGTATTTCACACGTAATTTTATTTTTCTGGCAACAGCTTCATTATCATCAAAGATGAAATGATCGAAGCTTCCCACATCCCTATTAAAAGTGCACTTATTAATAGATCACCCACCTCGGTGGCGTAGTTGGCTAAACTGCTAGTTTTGTGTTGAGCTTGACAGATGAGGATGGAAAGATTGAGGTTCGAATCTCGGTAATTTTAGAGGATTAGAGGAGCTGTTATTCAACAAACAGTGACCAGAATTGTTTATGGATATGTTTAGTGCTGCAGATGTTACTAGTCCTTATTAATATAATATTTAGCTATGTACCCCCAATCCTTTGAGCCCTTATGAATATTCAAGATTCGAGAAAATTTCAAATTTCAGACCCAAATTCCTAAACGATTTTTTTTCCCAAGTAAAATTTGTTTTAAAGCTCTAATATTGCTTATGGTTGCTCAGAACTATTTATAATTATAGGATGAACTCAACAACCTGGCTCCAGACAAGTAATTTAACACTTAACTGAATGTATGAATGTTATAATGAATGGAATATAAAAGTTGATACTACAGTACTTAGATTTTCTTTTCAATGTCATTAATTCAAAACAGTGCACATTCATTTAACGATCATATTTGGTAAATTGAATAAACTTGTGATCTCAATGACTTGCTTATTATAGCTTTTTTATTTACAAATGTTTGATTCAATGAGGCTTCATTTGTATGTAATAATACATGTTTACTAGGGCTCTGCAAGTACTTGTATTTCAATCTTGATCTCAAGCTTGTTGCTTAAGCTCAAGATCGAGATCGAAAGTTTTGTAGGCTCGTCATTTTCGACCTTCTACTTGATGTACTTAATAATCAATTTTTAAAATGAAATAGTAAGAATAGTCTAATTAGTTGAGATTATATCAGTATTTTCACTTATAAATCATGAAGTTACTTAACAAATTGTTAAAAATTAATTTCAATTCTCACATTAATAACGTAATAGAGCTTTAAAACCACTTTCGACCAGTAAATTTATTCAATATTGTCATCCATTATGAATTATACTTGATTGAAGTTGTTTACTTGTATTGCCATGACAAAGCAATGAAAATAAAAATAGCTAAGAAGATTAGTAAAAATAATCATTCAATTATTTAGTATTTTTACCTGGTCCCTTTCTAAAATAATAATTTATGTTAAGTTAAAAATGTAATATCAAAAATATATTGTATTAAATGTTTTCAAACTTAAGATATTTAAAACTCGTATTAATTAATATGTTTAGCTATAAAAATAGCTCTAGTTTAGTTACTATTTAGTTATAGAATTATGTTGGTTAACCTGTTTAAAATCAATGTTGCTCTTATTTATTGCAATACATATTTTACCAAACTCACCACATTTATGTTAAAAGAGCACTTACTATTTCATATGGTTTGCTAGAAATATTATTTTTAATTTTAAAGTATGAGCATCAACTTTTATAAACATTAAAAATTAAAATGAAGTCAATTTCTCAATAAAATTATGTCTAACAAGAGCCTGTACAATGCACATGTTCAACTGTGCATAGAGGAATGGAAATGGAACAGAAGCCGTGATCAAGTATGATTGCACTAAGGGATAATAAACAAAATATGAAACACTTCAAATTTCTAATTGTTTATCATTCTTTCGTTTCCTTATACAGTAAATTAAGTTATTGTAGCATATTTTGGGGAAATATTAGCTTATTAAAACCTCAATTGTATTAACTTTTAATCAAGACAGGGTAGAAACACTTTACAATAATATAAATTGATAGTGAAGGAAGCCAACCTGAAATGATAGTTAGGTTAGGCCTAGATACAAACAAACACACTTCTCTATTTCTTCTTAAACTTTTACACTTCTCACTTTTTAAAACTTCCACAGTTGCACATTGTTTTGAATTTTTGGAAATATTTATTTATATTTATATTATTATTTTATTTATATTTATATTATACATTAATGAAAAAGTAATATTCCCAAAAATTCAAATTAATGTGCAACTGTGTAGGCTATGTTTTAAAGAAGTGGAAAGTGTAAAAGTTTAAGAAGACATGAAGAGAGAAGTGTGTTTGTTCCTATCTAGGCCTAACCTAACAATCCTTTCAAGTTGGCTTCCTTCATTATCACTTACTCATTGTAGTGTTTCTACACTGTCTAGTTATACATTTCCAAGCCATCATCCAATTATTCATTTTATTAACTTTGTTTTATAATTATTAGTGTCATTTTAATGTCCTTAAACTATTATTATCAGCATCACGTCTTACTACCCTTTTGGATTATACACACTTGCGCTAATCTGTAATGGTAGGGTGATTTGTGAGATGAAATGGAGGACTTAAAGTTTAACGTGGAATCCGAACCACTGTGGAGGCCTGGCATTCAATGTCCTTAAAGACATGAGTGTCGAAACCATTTTAATCATTTGGTTTTTTTAATAAATTTTTATTTGAGTGTTGTTCTTATTTTTAAATTGTGTTTTTTAAGTGTTATTTCTAATTTAAAAATGATATTCCTATGCTTTAATTTTTTTTTTCAAAAGTATTTGCTATTTATAAAAATGAGTGTCATTCATATATTAAGAACATGTGTTTTAATATAATTTTTATTATTATTATTAGCACCGCGTCTTACTACCCGTTCGGGTTATACGCACTTACGCTAATGTGTAATGGTAGGGTGATTGTGAGATGAAATGAAGGACCTACAGTTTAACGTGGAATCCAGAACCACGGTGGAGGCCTGGCATTCCCCACATTCACAAGATGTCTTGCCAGAGGTGAAGGAAGGGTTTGGTAATCAGATAAATCTTTGCCGGGACCGAGGATTGAACCCCGACCGCCAGCACAGAAGTCTGACACCTTACCCCTAGACCGCCAGGTCACCCAATATAATTTTTAACATTTTAAAATCATGAATAGGCTTATACTTGAACTCTACTCGAACTCGTGAACTTTTTCAATTACTCAACCAAAGTTCAACTCGAATGAAACAACCCAAGTTCGCAGCCCCCTTATGTTTACAATTATGTAATTCTTAATTATTTTTGTTTGTATTATTGTGAACATTTTTTAGTTTTTTGGTATGTTATGAAGTTGAATATCTACCTATTTTTATATGAGCTTGGATGCTTGGAAAAATAATGGAAAAAAAAGTTTAAGAATCTGTATCGAGAATTGAAAAATTGAGGTTTAACTTAAGAATATGAATCAAGAAAAACGGGTATCATGACTTATCTATATACATTATTTTTTTTTTATTCTTTCTCGTATCTTCTTGCATATTTCAAGATTTTGATTAAAATATTTTCAAGAAAGCCCATCGCAGTGCAACTATTGCACTCAATTTTCTTTCTCTATAATTTTATTATTGTATTATGTTTACTCCCTCAATCACAATATTTTAACATTAGTCAGAGATTAAGAATACAAGTGTTCCCACCTGTATTCTGCGGCCCATGGTCATCTCCAGATAGAACTCCCTGTACCACAGTTGAGAGAGATCACAGCAGTCTTGAAGAGACGCTAGAACATTACAACATATATCACTGCTTATATGGCAATACAAAAAATAATCAAATAAATCACATTCTTAATATGTAATGTTACAGTGTTTAGTTACTAAAACAAGTCATAAGTATATTCAGATGTGTTTTGTGCTAGTGAACTCTCTTGAAAAAGTTTAATGTTTTCCCAAATAAGTTGTATTTATTAGAAAATGTGAAAGATATTAATTACTACATTTATTGTTAACATTAAAACAAATTTTCTAAAAAAAAGGTACTAAATTGGGTGAACCCTATTATAAATTATAAGTTATTGTAGCATACATTAAATTTGACACCCATGTTCCTTAGAACAAAAATAATTCCACCATAAATAAATTTAAAAAAAAAACTACTTAAATAATATCAAAATGAATCATAATAAATTTCTACTAAACAGTAATCACAAGTTTATTTAAAATATAATCCTATTATTTAGTGTTGAATATCTATTTATTTGGTGAACTAACATAAAACCACTACTTGTTGATAAGTGCTGTTAAATGGTTATTGCCTCTTCTATTTTTCTCTGCATGGGTGTAGAATTCTTAGAACTCGTTACCCTTCAACCTATTCTACATACCTGATACTTCCTTCCTATCATCCCCCCTTCCCTGTGTGTGTTTTGTTCTCGGGCTCAGTTTTTTTTAAATATATTCTATAAAAAACACATTTCAGTGAAGCTCTCACACTCTTTCTCCCTGGAAAATGAACTGATCAAGGTCTCGACTCGGTTCTAGACTCCGTGTGAACAGATTTAATGCAGTACTAGTTATGTGGATATTAAACAAGTTCAATATGTGAGTTTTAAAATATTATGTATTTATGGCAATGATAGTGTTTAGGGGAGCTCCTTTCATCAGATAATCACCAAGATGAGCGCACGCAATTCAAGACCATCTGTACCAGATCTTTATGTTTATTGCCTGATCAAGACAATATCAAAGTTAGGTTTTGCAACAGACACTTAAATCTTCTAGTTTGAACCCAGTCTCTGATATAGTGTAAAAAAACTGACCCTCTGGAAATGAATTAATTTTTAATCCAATTTTCATTTTGTTAATCAGATCGCCCAAACATTTATTACAGCTCAAATTTATTTTTAATCTTTAGAAAGAAGTTAGGCCTATTTTAATTTTCTACCCATGTTCTTCTCATAGAAACACTATTAGTGTTATTGTCATTTCAGTAGGGATGTGCAAATATTTCCAAACTTGAATATCAATTTCTAAATTATTCATATTCAAACATCAAAAATTAAATTCAGGTATGTGAGATTTCGAAAATTAAATTTAAGGATGTAAGAGACTAGAAAATTTGAGAAAGAAACAAGAGAAATAAAAAAAATGACTTAAGAAATTTATAAATGAAACCAAGAATTTATTGTTTAATAATATGTAAACAAAGACCATTAAAGTATACATTCCCACCTAAATAATATCCTTTATAAAACAAAGTGTTGTATTTGCACTCTTGTATAATATGTCAGAAATGCTGCACCTTTGAGGACTGCATGTAGTTATTTCAATACATATTTAAATAGTTGATCTCCACAGCAGATAGTGCTCTTTAATACTTATCTTCGATGTGTTTATTTTAAAATAAATAAACCTTGCTTGATACTTTACTTTACATCCACTACTGTTTCCAGCCTGTGACCTGGATCAATCTTCTATTCAAGCCATATATCATCCACGATTGGCGTACCAGGCCTGTCATAGATTCATATGCTTATAATCCAACAAAAGACTAGGACAAGTACAAAATCCAGTCACAGGCCATTAATTCAAAAGATAAAAATAAAATTTTCAGCCATGCTGGAAATTAAACCCGGGATTCTTATCTTAGTAGAGATATGCTATCGACTGAGCTAATGTGTTGGATAAACCTTGACACTCAAAATTCAAAAATATAACTTTGAGCCAAAATGGCCGAAGAGAAATTTTTTATTGCAATCCGGGGGGCGGTTTTGTTATTCTATTGTATCAAGAATTTGGTGTATTTGTTTACCAAGTTTGGAATCTTGCGCATGGCTGATTATTCAGGAGAAAGCAACTCTTGGTATTGATTAGACATTGGGCCAGTTTCATAGTCAAATTTGGTATGCCTCAAGTGTTGCGCTATACTAAATACCGTACAACACCTAGCTAAACTCGAATGGGATGAGCCATTTTAGCATTTATCAAATAAGTAGTTAAGAAGAAATTGTATTTGAGCAATCCAGAAGTTGTGAATAGTGTTGTATTTTTTGGTGTATTGTCACCCCTTAGTGCTACCCTTTCATGCTTTACAGTTTTCTTTTTCACTTGTCTGTTGCTCACAAAAGTGTGAACCTACCTTTTAGCAATATATATAATTATTTATATCTCACTCACTTTCTGTCTCACTTACAAGCTCACAAGAATAATTAGCCACATCCTGTTGTTTCAATCATTTCTCTTTACCTAAACCATAAATAATCTTTCCTGTCACCTTATCCTCAACAATCTCTTTCCTGTCACCTTATCCTCAAAAATCTCTTTCCTGTCACCTTATCCTCAACAATCCTTTCCTGTTTCAAAGTTAAAAACACAGTTCAAAAGCTTGATAAAACTGATTAGGTTAAGAATGACGGTCATCAGGTTAACTTTAATCGAATGTGCCATAATTGGCTGATGATGAATCAACAATCAGCATCGGCCCAGTTCTACTACAAACAATATGTAGCCTACTTTAGTAAAAATAATTGCATGGTCTAACACGCTACTCTTGCTATAAGACTTTCACTTGCTGAACCTGACATATAACTGTCATTAAACAAAACACAATATGTCACGAGCCTCCAAACTTGCCTCCCTACAAGACGTGGTAGAATAACCCCCTCCTCATCTCAGCCACCAGGTTTGCTAAATAACAGAGAAGAAGACTGTCCATCAAAGAGATTACCAAGGTTGATACCTGCCCCAAAAAACGAAAATGATAAATTCCTGACCTTTTCCCGCGGGTTCGGGATCTCCGTCCACCCCAAGTTATTTTAAATATTCAAATTATTTTATTTATTTGTTCATTAAAACCAAATAAAAATATCCTGTGTAAGAAAAATTATAATATTTCAACCAGTCAGCTGTCATGTTGATTGTTTATTTATGTTAGCAGACTTTGCATCAAATATTCGGGCACTTTAAATTTGTGTTTCTGGCTGCGTCCACTAGTGGCAATATCGAGGATTGTGCAGTCTAGTAGTAATAAGTATTATTTGGTGCTTTGGTGCTATTTGTGATCCATTTGTTGGTGTATGGTTTTTATTCAAAGAGAAGTACTGTCTCATCTACATAGCATCATCATCATCATCATGTACAGTTTCCTGCCACAGGTGGGGTCTGTCTCGAACATAAGCCTCTCCATTTACTTCTGTCCTCCCACCACCTTTCTTCCTCCACTCCATTTATCCACCTGGGTCTTCCTCTTGGTCTCCTACTCTCCACCTACATTTAGAGCATCCTCCTCTTCTATCCTATCACATGTCCATCATCTCAATCTTTCCTTCTCTTTCTCTCGCCCTTTCATTCCTCATCCTGTCCATCTTTGTAACTTCTAGCCTACTCATCAGAAATTTCATCTCACATGTCTGTATCCTGCATGGTATAATCTTGATAAATACTGGTATTTAAATGCAATCATTAAAAAATGAATTTTTAATCTTAGATTTAAAAAATTAATACTAACCGTGAGAGCTTACTTAGGAACTAATTAAAATAAGAGACAGAAATTTATAATTCAATATGACATACAGGGCAAAAACAGGAAATGTCCAATATGTTATTCATTCCTTAAACATTTTCCTAGCTAAGTGTCCTATAGTTCATAGTTTTTCTTTTTCTCTATTCTGTTTTTTTTTTTTTTTTTTTTCCTCTTTTATGAACTTGCGTTTCGCATTTCACACTCCCTCCTGATGAGTTCCGATATAATGAAACCTAGTTCGGGGGATTGGGCGGTATAACAATCGATTTTATTCAAGAGGCAGCAATTACGTCTTTGTCCAGTGTCCGCAGTGAATAGTATGAACTATGATCTTTTCATTGTAAGTCATCTTGTGTTCATCCCCTTTTATATATTTCTATCCACCTTTATTGTACCTTATTAACACATGATTACGCGTTTTACTCTCTTCTGCTGAACCCAGAAAATTACATAGTTATGTGTTTTGTTGGGTTTTAACTGTGAACTTTGAGGTCTACAGTTTTCTGGTAAGAGTGTATCCTCCTTTCAATGTTTGTATTTATTTCTGTTTGTGGTGAGAGTAGTGACACATCTTTAGATGATAACAATAGCATAATATTAATATTAAGGCGACTGACCACTGAAACCCAGGAGATAATTCCAATAGAAGGAAGTCTTGTGAAACTGATCTATTTGCACCAGATATTGCCCATCTATGTCCTTTCTAAGAGTTCTCTTTCCACCAGACTTGTCAGCAATCAGACTTTCTAGCATTGTCCGTACCATGTACAATTGAGTGGAAGATGGACCTGAAAGGAAACAACATTTTAAAATTTGAAATAAAGCTAATTACACACATAACATTATTGGATGCAACAGCTTCTGTAATCCTCCATTACACAAACAAATTAAATTAATAATCATTCCTTACCTACATTCCGCCGAGGAACTTTAATTCCGAAACCATTGTCTGGGTCTTTCTTCCCCTTGAGAGCAGGGTCGGCTTGAGGTTCTACCCCTCTTTGCCAGTCAGCACAGGTTTCACGTACCGATACAATAATGCTGACACATGGAAAATAGAATCAATCAAAAGCCCAACTCAAAAATAATAAATAAATAAAACTTTGATAATTTTTTCTCACTATCTCATGCAATTCAAACCTTCTGATTAAGTCCTTCTTGTTTTTAATAGCCTTCCTCAACGGTTCCCTCAGCACAAGTTGGACAAAATCCTGCAGTTCTGCGTATATGTTGCGTCGTATAGCATCTGCAAACACTGTCTCCATACGGGCCATCAGCACTTGGAGGCCTTTGATCATGGCAATAACCTCAATCAGGGCAAATTTCTCCTCGTCTGTGTAGTTGTATCTGGTCGCCTGAAAGGAGTGGCTTGTCACATACTTTACACTTGTCTACAAATCAAAACCTCCCATATTTAGAGAACATACAGTTGCGAATGAGGATACTATATTAAAATGAGACGATTTTTACAACTTAACAATCAGGAATTGAATTTACGGTCAAGTAGACAAGTTTCTGGCTAAGCATTACAAATGTTTACATGTAAAAATAACCAAGGTTTGGATTTAATAGGTTAAGTGATTATTACTAATAACTAGGGATGGGAACGTGAATCCCTTAAGGATATTCGAGATTCAAGACAATTTCACATGGGAGACTCAAATTCTTAAACAATTCTTTTTTCTTTCAATTGGCATTTGTTTTAGAGCTCTAATACTACTTATTGTTATATCAGAACCAACTATAATTATAGGATGAACTTAACAACCAGGCCCCTGACCAGTAATTTAACATCAATAAATGTCATAATGAATGGTTAGGGGTGTGCAAAGTCCACTTTTTTGGTTCAAGGCGAAGTCGAGTCAAATATGGAAAATATTCTGGAAGCTGAATCAAAATTTGAATATTTTTCTATTTAATTGTGAGTAAAAATATTATGTTGACATTGAGTATATTTATCTAACATCAAACTAAATATTACATATTTCTTTTTAACACTAATATTTGTAGCTTATTACCAACAAGTTATACTCACTTTACTTTTGTATTAAAAACACTTTATGTGTACAGCCTGAGTGAGTAGTTAAAAAAACATGCATTTGCTTTAATAGCATTGAATTTTCCCTGCATGGTGTTTCACTAACCTTTCCCACACAAAATACGAATTAACTAAACACAAGAGTTCAAGAACAAGAACGACATTATGGAAAAATACGAGTAAGTTATTCAGCGGGTATGTTTATAGGTTTTAGAAGCCCAGTGTTACAAAATTTTAGTGTTTCTGTTTTACAAATCAACAAGGAAACTTTTGATTCCATTAATTCATTTAAATCTTGCCATGTAAATTACTAAAAAATATATGGTTCTGATTTTGAAGGCGTCTATAGCCAATCTCGAAAATAATACGACCTTGATGATAGTAATTTTACTCATAAATTAATCCATCGTGTAATCTAGCCTACACATTAACAGGGATTTGAATTGAACATACTGATTCATGTAGTAAACAAGTTAAATGGATGTGTGTGTGAATTTTAAAATTAAGGGAAAAAACATGTACAATATACAAGAAGCATTTCAAAAGTTAAATTAACACAATGAAAAAAAATAATAAATCGCTTTCATTATTGATTTTAATCTACACTTTCAAGAGGAATAAATTCATCTCCAGTTGGTACCAATCAATGTTTGTGATCAAGGTGGTTAGAGTTTTAATGTGACTTGAAATTCAAAGTGTTAAGGAAATTTTCCAAGTTACACCAAGAAATTAAAGCAAACATGTTTTAAAATTCAAAACAATTAAATATTTGTTTTAAAATTCAAAACAATTAAATATTTGTTTTCTTAGGGTAATTTGAGTTATTTTTATTTGATGTAAAATATAAGTGTAATATTATCACTAGACTTCGAATAATAGATGAAGTTTTGAAAAGCTGCCAAAGCCAAACATGGGTTAGAATCGAATATAAAGTACACCAAGATTTGCTTCGGCTTTGAATTTTTCGAAGAAATTAAGAAAATATATAAGCCCCAATAATTATTGAGGTCTCACCCTCTCGTACTCCTCTGCTTCCTGGGGACACTCCTTGTTCTGGTGATGATCTGTGGGGTGAAGCAGCTTCCATGAGTAGAGTTCTGTCACTACACTTGTCCACTCAGACAGCAGCTGTAGTCCTCTCAGAGCCAACTCTGATGTCTCTTTGTTCTCTGCATCTGTTCGTGTTTCCTTGTAGGTAGTGGTCACCTGTAATCCACATACCTCTTATGTCATGTGTTTGCATGATTGAGTGAATTATGCCTGAAACCAGATCTGAGTGGACTGGTATCAGTCTATGTTCAGTTACATAGTTAGACTCTGGATGCCTCAAGTACGGCGCTATACTAAATACAGGACTACCTGGAATGAGACAGTGTGCATATGAAACTTGAAGGGTACTCAATCTGAATATGAAGCTGGCCCTTGGAGAAAAATAATGTCATTGCATTTATAATTATTTTCTTATTGTAATTCAATTATATTATGTTCAAAGCGACACATTATCACCACACAAGATTCTATTAATTTTTTTAGGAATGGACGGGAATTAATTTTTTACTTTGGGATGGGAAATAAGTCAAAATATTGAGAGTTGGGCAGGAAAATTTTAAAATTATGCTTTAGATATAATTTTAGACTAAAAATATGTTACATTGATTTCCAAACTAATATGGTAAGACTTGTAAGAGTTATACTATTACTAAAACCTGCTTCGATGGTAGCATGGTCTAAGGCATCACTCTCGCAATAGATTAGACTGCCAAAGAGAGGATATTCTAGTTCAACCCTGGCCAGGTGTGATAAGGGTCGTTCTACCTAAATGGTTTCCCACTCTACCCATGCAAATGTGGGTACACCTCTAAATTCAATCGTCTTCATTTCTAATATACTAGCCATTGCACAAAGGTGTCTAACCGGAATAATGCTATAAAAAAGTTGCTTAAGGTAATGAAAATTAAAAAAAAATAACATTATAAAATAAATAGAAATAAAGGTGTGTGCGAATAACATTTTTTTATCAAAATAAAAATCAATACAATTACAAATCAAATAGTTAATTTTATTATATTTTTGACATTTTTGAATGAAATTATTTGTATTGGTTAATTTTTTCCGAAAAATTATTGTGTTTTATATTTAAATGTCTGCAGAGAGCAAATAATACTACAAAACATATTGTTTGGCACCTCTTCAATATGCTCTAAGTATGAAACTGCAAACTATTACTTAGGTTTGAAACCTCTTAAGAGTTACTTAGGTTTATTATAAACCCTTAAATGTTATTTCTCTAGGTTTGACTCTCCTTAAAAGTGCTTGTTTAGCACCCCTAACACTCTGATTCCTGTCTGGCTCACCAACAACACAACCAGTTGATCTCTCATAAATGATCAACCTTGGCAAGCTACTTCCTTCCCCTCCATCACAGTTCCGTTGATCTCTCATATATGATCAACCTTGGCAAGCTACTTCCTTCCCCTCCATCACAGTTCCGTTGATCTCTCATATATGATCAACCTTGGCAAGCTACTTCCTTCCCCTCCATCACAGTTCCGTTGATCTCTCATATATGATCAACCTTGGCAAGCTACTTCCTTCCCCTCCATCACAGTTCCGTTGATCTCTCATATATGATCAACCTTGGCAAGCTACTTCCTTCCCCTCCATCACAGTTCCGTTGATCTCTCATATATGATCAACCTTGGCAAGCTACTTCCTTCCCCTCCATCACAGTTCCGTTGATCTCTCATATATGATCAACCTTGGCAAGCTACTTCCTTCCCCTCCATCACAGTTCCGTTGATCTCTCATATATGATCAACCTTGGCAAGCTACTTCCTTCCCCTCCATCACAGTTCCGTTGATCTCTCATATATGATCAACCTTGGCAAGCTACTTCCTTCCCCTCCATCACAGTTCCGTTGATCTCTCATATATGATCAACCTTGGCAAGCTACTTCCTTCCCTCCATCACAGTTCCGTTGATCTCTCATATATGATCAACCTTGGCAAGCTACTTCCTTCCCTCCATCACAGTTCCGTTGATCTCTCATATATGATCAACCTTGGCAAGCTACTTCCTTCCCCTCCATCACAGTTCCGTTGATCTCTCATATATGATCAACCTTGGCAAGCTACTTCCTTCCCCTCCATCACAGTTCCGTTGATCTCTCATATATGATCAACCTTGGCAAGCTACTTCCTTCCCCTCCATCACAGTTCCGTTGATCTATCATATATGATCAACCTTGGCAAGCTACTTCCTTCCCCTCCATCACAGTTCCGTTGATCTCTCATATATGATCAACCTTGGCAAGCTACTTCCTTCCCCCTCCATTTCAGTTTCATGCCTCAAAGATAGAAGAATATATCTGTCACCCTAAATCTTTGACACTCCTTCACTTGTTGAACTTAACAAATAACTTTTGATTGAACACAATAAGTCACGTGCCTCCCAACTTGCTTGTCTCTCTATAAGTGGTAAAATAACCCCTCCCTTCCCAGCCACCAAGTTTGCTAAATAACAAAGAAGAAGCTTGTCCACCAAAGAGATTAACAATGATGAGTCATCAGTAACTGCTAGAACATGAGCTCCACGTCCTTTGTTTTGTTGTCTCTCTACAGGTGGTAAAATAACCCCTCCCCTTCCCAGCCACCAAGTTTGCTAAATAACAAAGAAGAAGATTGTCCACCAAAGAGATTAACAGTGATGAGTCATCAGTAACTGCTAGAACATGAGCTCCGAGTGTCCTTTGTTTTGTTTCTTGGGGCATTGTGTTTTGTTTACCGCCCAACCAACCAACGAGGAAAAGATAGATTTCCGACCTTTTCATTAGGACTATAAAGACTATATTATTATTATTATTAGCACCTTGTCTTACTACCCATTCGGGTTATACGCACTTACGCTAATGTGTAATGGTAGGGTGATTGTGAGATGAAATGAAGGACCTACAGTTTAACGTGGAATCCGAACCACGGTGGCGACCTGGCATTCCACACATTCACAAGATGTTATAAAGACTATACAAACTATACACATATATATGATAGTTACTTTAATTGAAAACAAAATAAAAATGGCGCCAAACAGCTGTATTAAACTAAACCTTGAAAGTAGTACAGAAGGGCAAGGCCTACACTTACCAGAAAACTGTAGACCTCAAAGTTCAAAGTTCAAAATAAAAACACACTGAAACACATAATCATGTAATATTCGGGGTACATTGGTCCCGTTCTTCAGCAGAAGAGAGTAAAACACAGAGTGTGAACTTTGAGGCCTACCATTTTCTGGTAAGTGCGTAGGCCTTACCCTTATATCCTGAACTGAATTGAATTATTGAATGAAACCATCCCTTATCTCACATCCTCCTTTCAATATTTAGTTACTCTAGTTTGTTAGAGATGAGGAAGAAACCATTTTAGAAGTAGCCTACCCACATTTGTGTGAAAGGAGAAGGCAAAATCATTCAAGGAAAACCCCCCTCAGTAGACCTCGAGCGGTATTCAAATACCAATCCCGTCATTAGCATACCAGTCTAACACAAGAATGACGCCTTATACCATTTGGCCACTAAAGAAGGTTTCAATCAATTGAAGTTCAAGTTTTGAAATTTAAACATTTGAAGATATCTTAAGTTTTGTACAACCATGAAAAATGATTTGTACCGCTAACCATTTAAAGTTTATTGACATATCAAAGTGTTGACTCCACGTTAATACTGTAGTACTAAGTTTGAATTTAGAATGTTTAACAATGTCATAGTTTAGTTGTATGGAATAGAGAGCCCTGGTTTGAATCATGGTTTTGATTCGGAGGAATAGCCAGTACACATACATAAGTGATAATGCAGTAGAAAGTGTAAAGATAAAACATTAAAAAGCACATTTTTGCAGGGCAAACTTTCACTGCCACAGACACCTTTATCAGTATGAGCAAGGACATTCAACCATCAACATTTTTTTGGACAATTTTAACAAGTATCATTATAAGTTATAACTAGTTATTCAATAATTTTAAATCATTACGATTCACAAGTTAGAAGGGGTCAAACTTGATATTTTATGCTTTTTGCATACCATTGTTAAGGTAAAATAGTTCATGTATGAGTTTGTCCTTTATAATGAAGTGATCATTTTCCCTCAAGAGGCAGCCATCTATCTTTTTGTCCAATGGCAGCAAAGTAAAGTGTGAACTATGTTCTTGTTTTCATTTTAAAAGCCATATTGTGTTCACACCTTTCCTGTACCTTCTTTCAAATATAATATAATGTGTGAGGCTGATATTTAGTAGAACTAGACATTCATAGGGTGTAAACAATGAAATAATTATAATATTAATAAATTATTAATACTGCAGTGGTAATAAAGTAATTAGTTTGCATGTTGTGCATGATGCCTACCTCATTGCTGTACCGGGCGAGCTCGCTGATGTACTTGACATGGTCCTCTCTAATCTGAGGTAAGTGGACCATCAAGTCAGCTTGGGGACTGATGTTATTAGAACTGGAGAGGGGCCACTTGGAGGGGTCAAAGTGCTTGGAGCGCTTGATGTAGTTGAATGGAGCAATCTGCATGTCTCCAAACAAGGGTACCACCTCCAGGTTCTGGGGAAATGACATACATTTAGTGTAATCTAAGTCATCTTTTAATACAAAGTATTATGCATGAGATAAAGTGCACTAAGCAAAATATAAAAGTAATAAATAGGGGTGTGCGAAGTTCACCTTTTCAATTCAAAGCAAACTCGAATTGAATACATGGAGTATTCTCAAAGCCGAATCAAAGTTTAATTATTTTCTCTTAGTTGTTTTATACTTGAAAAAAATATCTATTGCAGTTATTTATATAACTTAATGCACTAAAATTACTTGAAAACTGTTCTATTGCACCATTGTAATATTTCATGTTAATCCGATAAATCGATCTACTATCACAACATACAATTCAATTATATAAGATATTTTCCATATGAATATTAATTTGCATATAGCCCGAATGGGTAGTAAGATGCGGTACTAATAATAATAATATTAATTAGTAATGTATATAACAGCTCAGAAAGGCGATAATTGAACAGAAATTGAGTATCTTATCTGTCAATATATTTATTGGTGAGGCTTTGAAGCCGGTATTTGTTTTGAAGGGAAATCGATTCTGATGGTTGTTTCGAATCTAGGTTGAAGTTTTGAAACTTTGCACACCCCTAGTAATATATAAATATGATATAAATGTGGAAAAACAAAGTACAACTATGGTAAAAAAACATACTAACACATTTACACACACTTCAATATTTTAAACCTTTTATTGTACCTTCCTCAGGAAATTGTAACTTATATCGAAGAACTACAACTTAGATGGATAATTATCTGATATTTAACCGATGATTATTATAATTGTCTTAAAATCCCCGTTTCAAAACCCTTCTGCAATTATTCACTTAACAAATATGGCCTCTATTAATCTGGCGAGTTTAGGCATTCGCCTTCCCTTCACCTTAACCAGAGATTATATACAACACATATTACATTTATTGTAAATTATTATTATTATTATTATTATTATTATTATTAGCAACGCGTCTTACTACCCGTTCGGGTTATACGCACTTACGCTAATGTGTAATGGTAGGGTGATTGTGAGATGAAATGAAGGACCTACAGTTTAACGTGGAATCCGAACCACGGTGGTGACCTGGCATTCCACACATTCACAAGATGTCTTGTCAGAGGTGTAGGAAGGGTTTGGAAATCAGATAAATCTGTGCCGGGACCGAGGATTGAACCCGGCCGCCAGCACAGAAGTCTGACACCTTACCCCTAGACCACCAGGTCACCATTTATTGTAAATAGGCACCTATTAATTACAATCAAATATAGAATTTAAGATAATGTCGGATCAGAAAGTTATTTACATACTTCCTAATTCAAAGCTCAAATTATTTTAAGGGCTCATTTTAGTTTGTTCAGACAATCTATGTATTGGAATAGACATCTGTAGGATGGATTTGATCTAGTGGTATGGGTGTGTTCCGTGTTTATAATTATATTAATATTAAGACTGTCTAACTCAATTCCTCGATACTCTCGATTCTTACTGGCATCGAAAGACTCGAGAATCAATCTTAATATGATGATTCTTGCTACTTCGATTCTTACCGCTCAATAAAACTTGTAACTAAACAAAAGAGCAACATTCAAAATGGGTAATAATCGATTTTCTCTCATATTAATTTAGTTACTGTTTCACTTAAATGCCAGCAAATTGTAAATATAAAGTAAAGACCCGAATATAGTACGGCCCTAACATTTTGAGGTGTTCTACATAAACAATAAATGGTCTTGAATATAATACGACCTGACAATATGACAGTGGCAAGAGAACTCAACAACTTTGACACACTTTTTTTAAAAGTAAAAGTTAGGTGAGACTGTCAGAATATATTAATCGATTCTAAGCAAACAATCGATATATACATGATTCTCAAATTAAAATGGCCGCTCTCTTGTAATTATATAATTTGTCACTTTTCGATTTTTTAAGATCTTATTTAGTCCTTTGAATAAGATAAGTTCAATAAAAATAAGACAAAAATCAATGTAGTTAGTAAAATAAAGCAAAAAAAGTTATATTTATTTAACTCAATAGATTATCGATATATTGTTGTCAAAACTTCAACACTAATTTCTGGCGAGCTAACGTCTGTAGGATCAGTTATGAAGGACAAACGACTTAAATTTTTTCAACGTGTGAATGTCCTCCTTTCCATTATAAAATTTGAAATTTATTGTACTAATTTTGAGTTTATTTGAATTCCTTGTTTTGATTTTTAGTTTTTAGGATATTTTGTGTGTTTAATAAATATTAATAAATAACTATATAATTGTGAGATTAAAGTTTCAAGCTACCATGTGTAGTGGTTGAGTTCAAGTTTCGCATTGAAGGGGGAAGTAGGGTCTTAGGCATGTTAGATTTTTATACAAGAATGCTTGGAAAAATAATGAAAAAGGAAATGATCAAGAATCGAAATTGAGGATGAACTTAAGAATCGGAATCGAGTAAAACAGGTATCGTGACATCTCTAATTAATATGAACCCTAAGGAGAGGAATTGAGGCCGTGATATTGACAATATTTTGTGAAAGAAAAAATGTAATATCCACTTTTCATTTAACTTCAGCTAATGATAGCATTTAGACCAAGTATATCCACATTTGCATAGAGAGAGAGTAGGAAACACCTGAGTACTTCCGGATAAAATAATTTTAAATAATTCCAACATCCCAGTCACTGACACCTTATTAATTGTGCCTAGTGATGCGGATAGAAATGTAGTTGATCAGTGAGTTTAACTAGAGAGAGCTGTGTATGTACCTTGAAGATGCGGTCAATTCTCTCCAACTTGAGCTTCTTCTTCTGGTCGAGTTTGTTGATGTTACAGAGATCACTGTCCATCAGGAAGAGGCCAAACCCCATGACCTTGACCAGCATATGTTTTTCAGTGGGGGTCAGATACATCTTGGTCTCAAACATGTGGACACAAATGTTTACTACATCGGCCAAGAGTTCCTCGTATCCTGGGATTTTCTCAAGGTTTTCTTTCACCTGAAATCATCAACCAGAGATTAACTTGTTGGCAATAAGAGTTTTAATAGCCTAGACCAAGAATAGTGAATTTTTTCCGGCCAGTGAGCCACGTAAGGACTAGATGAATTTTGAACTTAAGTCAATTAATATGCGTGTTTAAATTAAAAACTTACAGAAGGCCTAATCTTTTCCATATAAGTATGATACATGTTATTGTATTTTACTAGCCAAGATATTTAGGTTCTGTTCATAACTTGTTGTCTTCAACAGAACATGAGATGTACATAAGCATGAGCCAAGACGATTTCTAGGCATTGATCTCACAAAGTTCATTGTTACATGACAGTGAATGATATGGCTGTCGAAATATTGACTTTGAATACAACTTTTCCCAAGGAAGTATTTTTTTTTATGTTTATATTTTTCATGACGGCTTGCCACCCAAATAGTGTTAACATGCCTTAGATTTGTCATCCTTGGCCTGGACTGATTACAAAGAACAAACTTGAGGAGTTGTAGATTTGTGATGTAGTTTTAAGATAAATAAACAAAATTATATTTCATTGGTAGGAACTTTGACCATGGTAAATCAAATGGTTGGATTTTGTTGTATTAAAAGTTGAATGATGGTATTAAAGTTGATAAATAAAAGGCATATTTTGCTTAAATGGTAATTTAATTTACTCAAACTTAAGTGGTATATTGATATGGATATAAAAAATTATGGCTGAATTTAAAGTTCTTAAATTTTAAATAATTACTTTTGATTACAACTTAACTGCCATGATACCCAGAACAAACATATATATTACTTCCTACACAATGATCTTTAGCAGTGTGGATTATTTTTTTCTAGACTGGAAACTTTGATTTGTTAAAGGAATATTAATCCATTACCTGGCACAAGCGCAAATCAACGTTTCCTTGCAATAAGTTATTGTAGTGCCATTTATCAAAGAATCGTTTTAACTTTTAGCCAGTCTGAATACTTCATAGTGAAGCTAATAGATGGAGCTACTGGTTACATCTATACTATGACCATGAATAAAACAATAAATGAAAATAAGTGAGTACCAAAAATATTTGTAGTATAAGAGTATACAAGTAGAAAAATGGCTGCTGGGCCTACGAGGAAAGCTGTGCTAAAAAAGTGCCAGGGAATGGATTAAGAAGAAGAAAAAATGCCAGTTGGTACTGTTATAAGTAGGTACTGTAACAGGGAAGTTAATGTATGTTGGGTTGGTAACACCAAAGTCACCAGCCAGCTCTAAAAAGATAATGTGACCTGTAGTGAGTAGTTATCATCTGTGCGTGAAACAATATGGTTATGATACAAGTCATTAATATAATAACTATGCTGGTCTAACGTTAATTATTATGTATTTCAACTAACACACAGTGAGACACAAAACATGGCGCAGTCGCTTGGACATTATTTACGTGTACAAATAAATATGTATTTTGTAAACTGTTGTAACATCGATAATCATGGCGGATTCAAACAAGCCAAGTGTGTTTAGTTTGACGGGAAATGTGAGTGAGAACTGGCGCATATTTAAACAAAACTTAAAATTTATATGTTGGTTTCAGGAAAAACTGAAAAGTCATTGGAAGTGAAAGCAGCAATACTTCTAAACCTTGTTGGAGAAGAAGCTTTAGAAGTACAAAACACATTCAAGCTAATTGATCCAGAATGTAAGACTACAATACTTCACTGGCTGCATTTGAAGCATATGCCAAACCAAGGAAAAACATGCCATATGAACGATTTATGCTGTACTCTCGTAAACAAAATATAGGAGAACATTTTTACCATTTTGTAACAGACCTTAGGAAACTAATTCAGACATGCGAGTTTGGTGATCAATTTGATGACATTGTTCAGGATTGCATTTTTATGGGTACAAATGATCCTGCATTGCAAAAAGAACTTTTACAAGCTCCAAGCCTAATGTTAGAAAAGGAATTCCAAAGATTGAACAATTGAATGAAAAATTATCTGGAAAAATTTTTACTTTTTGACCTTAAAGGTGGATTCTGGCAGCTAGAGCTTGATGAAGACTCCAGTGATCTCTGTACATTCTCCACTCCATGGGGCTGCTATAAGTTCCTAAGACTGCCATTTGGGGTGAGTTGAGCCCAGGAGAAGTTTCAGGAACGGAATGAACAGTTCTTTGGAGACATTAAGGGTATTGTGATATACTTCGATTATCTTCTGGTTGCCACAGAATCAGTGAAGAACATGATAAGATTGTGTCTCAGCTTGTTGAACATGCAAAATTTTTAAATGTTAAAATTTAATTCTAAAAAGCTCCAATACAAGACCTTAGAGGTTCGATTTTTGGGTCATGTGTTTTCTGCAAACAAAATTAGACCTGATCCAGAGCGAGTTTTAGTTATCTCATGCCTACCAGATCCCAGGAATAAAAAAAGAGTTGCAAAAGTTTTTAGGAATGGTCTATTACATGAGACAATTCATACCTCAAATGTCAACACTGACAGCTACCCTGAGAGAACTACGGAAGGCAGATGTAACATGTCAGTGGCTGCAATGTCACTTGGATTGTGTCAAAACTCTCAAATCTGTGATCAGTACTGCTGCAGTTCTTTCAAACTTTGATTCATCCAAGCCACTGATGATACAACGTGATGTCTCACAAGATGGCCTGGGATGTTGTCTTCTTCAAAATGAGCAGTCAGTTGCATATGCTTCACGCAGTCTAACAGAGACTGAGGAGGGTTGGGCTCAGGTAGAAAAAGAGATATTAGCAATAGTGTCTAATCGCCTTCAAAGACTGAAGCTTAGGCTCCTGAAGTATAATCTCAATGTTCAGTTTATAACTGGAAAACAATGTTTATTGCAGATATACTGTCACGATCATACATACCTGGTGCAGTTCCTGGTGACCCTGGACTTGGTGATATAGTACACAGTGTAAGTAGGCACATTCCGATGAGTGAGGCCCATAAAACAGAATTTAGAACAGAAACTCTAGCTGAGTCTGTGCTTAATATTGTCATGAACTTTTTGCAAGCAGGTTGGCCACAAAGACGTGACCATGTTCCAGATCAATGTCACCTTTATGTCCCCCTGCAGAGTGATCTTCATGTGGAAGATAGACTTTTGTTCTTAAATGACAGAATTGTTGTGCCAATTAAACTAAGGATTAGAATGCTTACATTACTTCATGAGGGTAACTTCGGTGTGGAAAAGATTTAAAGCCAGAGCTAGAAAGTTATTTTTTTGCCTGGTATATCTAGTGATGTAGAAAACCATGTAACTGACTGTAGGGTGTGTGAAAAATTCTGTGCATCTAATAAGAGGCAGCCATTATCCCCCACCCTGTGCCTAAACTACCATTTGAAAAACTTGGTGCTGATGTTCTTGAATTTGAGGGTCGGTACTATCTTATTGTGGTTGACTATTTTTCTAAGTGTTTGGAGGTAGTACCATTGCCAAATAAACATTCTCGTGACATAATAGATGTCCTCAAAATAATTTTTAAGCACAAATAGAATTCCCAGGGTGATAATGGCGGATAATATTCCATTTAATTCATATGAATGTCATACTTTTTCCCAGGACTATGATTTTGAATTCAGAACATCAAGCCTTCATTATCCAAAGTCCAATGGATTAGCTGAAAAGGGGGCTGATATAGTTAAGCAAATTCTCAAAAAGAGTATGGAAGAAGGAAAGGAATACTGGTTGACTCTTCTAGAATATCGCAACACACCTCTATCAGGACTCGAATTTTCACCATCTCAATTGTTAACGAGTCGTCTTGTAAGGAACATATACCAGTTTCCACTGCAAATATACTCCCCAAGGCAGTACCTGATGTGAGTGAACAACTTGTTGCTAAACAACAAAAAGTGAAAATACAATATGACAAAAGAGTTCCTCGTAAGTCTGTTGATTTCAAAGACAGCCAAGCAGTTGTACAAAAGGGTAAAATATGAGAGCCAGCCCTGATTTTGCATAAACATGAGGCTCCTCATTCATACATTATAAGTGACGAGCGAGGCAATGTACTGCGTCGAAATACGAAACATCTGAGGCAGTCTAAACACCAGCCTCGACTAACTCAGGAGTTTCATACTGGTTACCAGGGTGAATTACAAATACAACAGATGGCTCTCACGACACTTTGAATGGGGTTAATAATACAACTTATTATAAACCCCATGATAATGCAGATGAATCTGTTGTGGATAACACAGCTGTGAATGATGACAGAAGTAATACACTTATTGATAATGCAAATGATATAAATGGTAATGCTAAATTTGTAGTAACCAGAAGTGGATGGTGCATTGTAAAACCTAAACATATATCAATACGGGGGGGGGGGGGTGTTTAAGTACTGTACCAGGGAAGTTAATGTATGTTAGGTTGGTAACACCAAAGTTACCAGCCAGCTCTAAAACAGATAATGTGATCTGTAGTGAGTAGTTATCATCTGTGCGTGAAACAATATGGTTATAATGCAAGTCGTTAATATAATAACTATGCTGGTCTAAAGTTAATTATTATGTATTTCAACTAACACACAGTGAGACACAAAACAGGTACTATTTTTTTTCTACAATTTCAAGCTGAGAACAATGTAATTGATTACTAAATGAAAATGTGTATAATTTAGATATCATTAATTCTAATTAAAATTGACATAATTCACAGTTATTTACATGTAAAAGGCCAAGTAATCAATTTCACAAAAATATTAAATTTAATTCTATTTCACATATGTAAAATACATACATTCAAAACTGCTACAATAGATTTAAAAAAATGTTGATATTAATTTTAATTAGGGATGGGCCCTCAAATCCCTTGTATTCTTAAGGATATTTGAGGATTCAGTAAAATTTCAAATTCCAGACTCGAATCCTCAAAAGAAAAAAATCCCAATTTTTCAAGCGAAATTTGTTTTAATACTCTAATACTGTTTATTGGTGGCTCAGAACAAACTATAGATATAGATATAGGATGAACTTAACAACCAGGCCCCAGACCAGTAACTTAACACTTAACTTAATGTATGAATGTTATAATGAATGGATTATAAGAAAATAATTTTAACTAGGGCTGTGCCGATTCTAATAATTGTATGCTCGATGGGATACTAGAGGCTAAAAATCTCAATACCCCTTTTCAGTATTCAACACGGTTGACTCTTCAAGCAGTTGAGTTTGAGAAGTAGTGGGGAAAGGGAGAAACAATAATAATAAGAATTACGCAGGTGGCTAGACATTAGCTACTTGTAGTTTTGCTTTGTTCTATTATTCTCTTTGCTCAGCTCTAAGCCCAATATAAATATGCAATTCCTTTGCACTTATCAACAAGATCATGGTCGACACAAGATAGATTTTCGCTTATCAAAGGGAACTGTATTTTGAAAAAGAACCTAAGGAGAACACTTATTTTGTATTGAAATAGTTGAGTAAAATATTCACTTCATAAGGTCGGTTTTCCTCAGCCTTTGGCAAGGGAGTGGTGAGCAAATGAATTGGCCAGCTCGAAGTGGCATCGTAGTTATACTAACTATTATTCAAATGATTTTAAAATAATTGCATTAAATATTCATTTTTTATCTATCGACTATTTTAAGCATCGTCACAAAGTGTTGCCAATATAGCTTTTTTTTCTCCCAAATATTGGCATATAACCCAAACAGGTAGTAAGTATTATTATTCTATATATCTTTCATTTAAAAATATTATTAAATTAATTTAATAGATATTGTGAAACAGTTAAAAAGAAAAAAAAATTGATAAAAACAAAAGCTTTTCAGTTTAAAAATAAAACTTACTCAAAAATTTTCAAAGTTTTTATAAGTCTATCCGCAAATATTATCAGTCATATAATTTATGACTTTCAAGGTTATTTATGTTTCTGTATTCCGTTCAATTCATACTCGAGCTCATTTTCAAAATGAAATTCATAGTAATAAACTTATAAAAATGTTCACTTGTTTTCCTTTTTTCTGATAAGTTTTTCAAAATGAAATGTTTAAAAAGTGAAGTGTGGCAGTATTTTTATACATGTAAAAGAGATGTGGACTATGTTGTTTGTAAATTCTGTGAACGCGAAATTTCGCGGGGCAGTCTGACTGCTTCTTGTTATATTTTGTTTAAATAGCCCAACTGACTAGTTTACATTTTAGACATATGGAAACAAATTAAATAGTTTTATTTGACCTAATTTCTATACTTTCATGTTGAATGGTATTGAAATGTATACACTATAGAGGAGATGAATAAATGATGGTATCGAGCAAGGTATTGGAATCAAGGAAAGTAGTTATCGGCCCACCACTAAAAACATGTAGTTACTATTTGTACTTTATATTATTCTAATATATTTATATTTCCTCCCAAGCTCATAATTTTTTCCAAGATTCGAATTTGTATTCAAAGTTAAATTGGAAAATTAGACTCATAAAATAGTGGATTCAAACACAATAAGTGTTCACTTGTGCTCATTTTATTTTATGCACAGTAATAGGTTTGCTTGTACAATTTTACATATTAATTCTTGTACCAGCTATCAGGACTAAAATTTGTGTACATGCATGCAAACATTGACAGATAATCAAGTTATTGAAAAATGACTTAAGTTTTAGGTGTCGGCCACCATCTTCTACCACTGTGATATCCTGGTTCATCTTGTTCCTATGTTTATTCTTCCATAATTATATAAGGTGTAACAATGAAAGTGAAATTATTGTTAGCAAAATAATTTTTGTTTGCAGTTAAGTGACCTGTATAGTGTGCCTAGTCAATAATATAGTTAAATAAAAAAATAGGTAGGTAATTACAATATGGAAAAAACTAGGATTACTTAAATTAAATATAGATAAAAATAAACATCCGACCACAAGTCCGAGTCCTGTGTCCAAATGTAATTTTACAACTAAATTTAATAAACTCAAACTATACTAATGAAGAAATATTGGATGTGAATAAATGTTAGTTAGTTTCTGTTTGCAAGTGCTGAAGAACTTGCTAGCACATGTCCAGCATGATAATTTGGGAAGTTTACTTACTGTGTCTCTTATCTTGTTCTGAGTTGCGAGGAACATGGACAAATTTTGAGATTCTTGCAACGTCTGAGAGTCAGCCATCACTTTCAGAAACTGAGCCGCTCTAGAAATAGACATGAGATACACACACATATACTGGTTGTGGAAAACATGGTTTCTTTCAAAAATACTATCACATCATTTATACACAGATAAACAAAATGTGTCAGTAAACAAATAAAAAATTATCTTTCAAAGTTTTGTGTGTGTATATATATATATATATTTTTTTAAAAGTTTGAGTATATGTGCATATAAAATATGCAAATCGCTTCTGGATAAACTGTAAAGATGAAATTGACTGGCAAGTAGAAAGAGCACTTAAAATAACCAAAAAAATATCTCTAGAATTTTAAAATGGAGGTTCAGAATATTGTAAGATGTGAAAGGATGGGGGCTTCAAAATTTACAAAAGTAAAAACCACTTTGTTATGTGGTGGAAAATTTAAATTTGGTGGACAGAATGAGTGGCCAACCCAGATAACACTAGCAATTTGGAAACATGAAATCTCAAAATGGACATTCAAGAAATGGTGCATAGAAAATGTACGAAATTAATAGAAAAGATATCTTCTTGGATCACCAGTAGTTATTTTTCCTTAGTGATCAAGTAAGACAGAAAACAAATGAAAACTATATTCAAAAGCGCATTAGATTTGTAGATAATATTTTGTTCAAGCGGTTTAAGTCTTTTTCTCACAATATATGTCAAGATAAAAATAAATCTGTCCTGGGTACTTTATCAATTGCTTAGAATGTTACATTTCAGAGATGGGAAGCTTGAATGGTCAATTCCTTGAGTCCTATGGTATTCAAGATATTCAAAATTTGTTGAAGTCTCAAAACATTACCAGTTATTTGGACTTGTGTAGTTGGAAGGTTAAATGGTTTATGGCGTAATAAGACATGAGAAATAAAATAGCATTTTATCAGTGTCATCAAACCTTAAAAAGAAGAATTAAAACAATTTTAAATATTTTCAATTTAACTTAAATTGTATATTTTTTTAGATTCAAGGTTTCGAATTTGGGTTTGAGAGTCTAAAGAAAATTTTAGATTAAGATTCTAGAGACATGGAATTCAACCTAACTATTAAATACAAGTGACTTGAAAGAGATTTTAAAACAAAACAATCTTTTGAGAAGCAGTCATAATGAAACAGATAACCAGATTGAAAATATATAGATATATTGTTCGGCCTGGGTTCAACGAATGTCTTTGCCAAACATCGATAAAAATTGGCCAGTAAATTTGGCAGCTATTACAGAATAAACAGAGATTTATGAGAGGCCACCATCTTGAAACTAAGAGCCAGATCTAAATTATTATTATTATTATTATTATTATTATATTATTAGCAGCACCGCGTTTACTACCCATTCGGGTTATACGCACTTACGCTAATGTGTAATGGTGGGTGATAGTGAGATGAAATGAGGACTACAGTTTAACGTGGAATCCGAACACGGTGGAGACTGGCATTCCCAAATTCAGATCTAAAACCATGTACATATGGTGTTCAAGCTAGTTTATAGAATGTCCCTTCAAGATTCTGTTAAAATTGGTAGATAAAGTTGACAGTTATCACATTACATAGAACCGGCCAAACATACAACCGAGCAAATAAAATGACACGCAAGATAAAACAAAACTTTGCTCTGCTTAGTAAATTAATCTTTTAATTTATTATGATTCTTAAAGCATATTAAGAAGACTAGACACCTTACGTAAGTTAAAGGTGAAAACTCATCTGTAAACTCAGGCCCAGCATTCACTTGTCTGCGGAACAAACACCTCTTGCATGGCTCCTCCAACCCATCAGGGCTGTGCCCTTCGAGCATAGCCCTATATTTTATTTGCACAGCGGGCACTCTCAAAGCACAGAAAGATTTAATGCAATGAAATTATTTATTCAAAGGATATGTGTAAAGGGTAGAAAAAAAAATGTTTCTTAGAACCTACTTTTTTAAGGTACTTTTAAATAATTAAAATACCAATACCAAAATCTACATACAGATTTTTTTCTAAGCATTGTGACTTACTACCTGGTTCATGTAGATATTAAAATAATGTATATCTAAACAAATTTTTGATAGATATTTGCCCCAAATCAAATCTCAATACCGTTTCAAAATAACCAACCAGCCATTAAAAAACCCCAACATGCCCAGTCTTGATGAACATAGTAAAATAATTGTATTTGAAAGTGTTTAAATCAAAGAGAAAATGTCCTTGTTGAATTCTGCAGTGCTCATGATAAATATCTTAGAACTGCATGGATTTACAGTTCGTAACAAGCTAAACATATGAAAGCCTACTCACCGCCGATATGTGGAATAGTCATTTTTCACACTAGATTTCATGTTCTTGAGTTCATCCAGGACAGCAAACATGTTAATAAATTTACCCAGAGTTAGCAAGTAAGCTTCTGACACAAAGTCCTTCCTCTTCTCCTGGTGACAGAGACGCTTCACTTCGCCACAAAACCTCTCGATGGCCTTTCTCTGATGACAAAAGATAAACAACTTGTTTAGAGATCATTTAGTAAAATTATGTCATTGTACCAATAGAACCTAACTATGGACACCTAACTTTGTAAAATAAAAGTATAACAATTATCATTATTATTGAATTATCACTGTGGTAATTAGAAACACAATCATTTTTATTTTCCATATATTTAAAAACAAAGGTAATGAAATGATATATTAGCTCTAGTGATAGAATATCTGCCCAATGAGCTAAGGGTTTGGGGTTCAATTCCTAGCACAGTCTAAAAATGAGTAGTTGTGTAAATTGATGCTTTCCTTTTCAGAGTGATTAAAAAGACGGTTGTTGTTTCTCTTCTAGTGGTTAGTTTGTGCGTTATGTTACGATAGAATGTACATATTAAATAACTATATAGGTCTCACACGACTTCTTTGGTGCTGACTGACAGCTCACAGCTGACATCTGACAGCTCTGAAAAGTTACTAGACCAAATTATGTATCCCTACGCCGAACCATATGATCTGCAAAAACATGTGTTTAGCAGTTGTCACTTCTGACAGTCAAATTTTAGGTCTATACAAGAAACATATATGACTGTTTTATTTATTTTATATATATTGTTGACCTTGATATGTAGATGGCCTAGTATTAATTATTAATTTTTTCAAGAATATATATATATTTTTTAAATAGCATTTAATCCCATATCAGTTTTTATTGTTATAAATAAATAAGTTTTATTTAAAAAATCCAATTTTCTTATAGAAAATTATAAAAAAAATATTTTTTTTTGTTAATATTAGTATTATTAACAACATTATAAATGTGAAAAATCTGAATATGTATTACAACATGTTGGTGACCTGGTGGTCTAGGGATAAGGTGTCAGACTTCTGTACTGGGGTCCGGGGTTCATTCCTCGGTTGCGGCACAAATCTATTTGATTGCCAAACCCTTTCTTGACCTCTAACAAGATGTGTATTAATCAAAACTTGTGAATTGGTGGAATGCCAGGCCTCCACCGTGGTTCGGATCCCACGTTAAACTGTAGGTCCTTCATTTCATTTCACAATCACCTTACCATTACAAATTAGCATAAGTGCGTAGAGCCCGAAAGGGTAATAAGACGCTGTGCTAATAATAATAATAATAGATATCTGAAAACATTCTAAAGTAGTTTAAAGTAAGGAGTGGTAATAAAGTTAAAACTTGGTATATGGATTAATTGACTTTTAATATTCAAAATATTGATTTTATTTTGCTTTTAATGAGCTACAAAATGTCATATATAAAAATTTTCAATAAATTCAAATAACATCAATAGAATAAAAATATGGGTTTCGACGGGTTTACGACAAGTCTAAAATTCACATAAAACATATTAAAATTTAGTAACAAAACTTTGATACAACAAATTAGTGAAAAAAAAACAAAGCTTAAAGATCTACAGTGTTGCAATTATGCTATAATAGTGAATTTGTGGGTTAGCATCTCCCAAAGAAGTGGTTAATAAAGTTAAGAAAATGTTCTTGTTACAACGTTTTTGAAGAATTTAATAATTATGTTATTTATAAAATGTCATCCTTATCTTGGTTCAGTCAAGTGTTTTCCAACAGGATTCGCAAGAACTTCGTCTACATCATCATATTCGTCATCGCATCGTCCTCTTCATTGTCTTCAGCCAAGTTAATGATGATAGGAGGGTGGGTCTCACTTGCATCCATTTTCATCTCCCTGTCCCAATCTTCTTGATAAGTCTCTCGCAATGGTCGAAATTCTTACTCCAACTGAAACATTAGAATGTACAGCCATAGTAAAGATTCTATACACAACCCACTCATACCTTTTTTTTTTGCATGGATAACATTAGATATGTATAAGTCTGTAACTAAGCATCATATATGTTTCAAAAATGAGGTGGCCCAATGGCTAGATAATTTTAAGCATCATATATGTAATTATAGTGAGCTAGGTAGAATAATAAAAATTGCATTCTTTTATAAAAATTATACCTCTCAGGGGTAACTTGAGCAAGGGCTTCCTCCCAGATTTTTCTAACGGTTAAGTAATTTTGTAGCGTACCCCTTGAATAAGGATTGGATTAGAAAGTAGCCTGTCAACAAGGGAGGGAGTGCCAAAAATTGTACAAATAAGGGATTTTTTTTAGATAAAACATTGCTCAATGAATAGTTTAACATTGTAATTCCACTAAAAAAAACAAGAAATCATTTTGTTGGCCTATATTGATAAGGTGACACAAAGTATTGTTTATTTAAAACTTTTATCTTTGTAACATCACTATTTCAAAATATATTATAGTTATAATTATTCACCCAAGTTGATGGCGAATCAAATAACAGCCTATTAAATAGATATTTATCAGGTTTGGAAATTGCAAATAACTATGAAATTCTATCTAATCAAGATGCCTTAAAAAGAGCGAGACGAGCAAAAAATCCCCTCTTTTTAATAATTGATGCGCCTACATTTTTTAATAATTTAAATAAATCTGAGAGAGTAGGAACAATCTGTTTATGGAGAAAAAAATATTTATAAGTGATAGTTTGTGTACAGTATCCTTATAATTTTCACTACACAGAAAGCATGAACGAACTTCTACCAAGGGATGAGAGGAACTACAAACCTTAAAACAAGTGACTCCATAGATATGTAGCTTGTAATTATGTAAATAAAACTTTTTTTATCCTCACCATCTCACAGTGTCAACACTGAGTTTCAAGTATCTTGCTGTTTTTTCTGCCACGTTGAATGAATCGAAGTCGTCCATCATATCTTGTCTAATTACAGCTGCAACGTTGATGATGTCCTCTTGTTTCTGATGTGTGCATGTCTCTCTCTTCTTCCTGGAACAGCTTGGCCCCTCCTCCTCCATAGGTGTTTCCCTGGGTTTGGACAGACTCATGCTGGGGGAAAAAAAGCAGATTAATAACTTAGTCTAAGTTTTACACAACCTCAGGCTTGTACTCGCCTTTACAATATGCTATATTATATTGTTTTAATATGTAGGCCTATTTATAATGACTTTAAATAATTTAATAAACAAAAATCAATATCCTAGAAAATATGTTTAGGCCTATAAAATAAATGACAATGACAAATCAAAAGCTATCCTAATTAACAAACATCTAATTCAGATTCACTCCTCTTAAAAAGTTGTAACAAAGTCAATGTCAATATCAATATCTATCAATGTTCTAGAAAATATGTTTAGGCCTATAAAATAAATGACAATGACAAATCAAAAGCTATCCTAATTGACAAACATCTAATTCAGATTCACTCCTCTTAAAAAGTTGTAACAAAGTCGATATCTATCAATATTCTAGAAAATATGTTTAGGCCTATAAAATAAATGACAATGACAAATCAAAAGCTATCCTAATTAACAAACATCTAATTCAGATTCACTCCTCTCAAACAGTTGTAACAAAGTCAATGTCAATATCAATATCTATCAATATTCTAGAAAATATGTTTAGGCCTATAAAATAAATGACAATGACAAATCAAAAGCTATCCTAATTAACAAAAATCTATTTCAGATTCACTCCTCTCAAACAGTTGTAACAAAGTCGCTAATAAAAATACAATAACTTATAACTTGAAGTCTTACCTGGTATTTATTTAATCAACACTGTAGAAAGACTCGCAAGTATTTTTATTTCACTTCACAGATTTTTTTGGAATATAAAACATTTTAAAACTCAATGTTTAGCCTAGAGGGCAACACAACACAATCTTGGGGTTAAAAGATTTATTTTATAGTCTTGATAGACTTAAATTTTTGAATATTAACTGAGAAACACTCGCTATTTTATTTTATCACACGCTTTAATGTTATATTAGATAAATAATTATTCAAAGATCATCAACAAACAGTTTATTTTCCGAGGATAACACGTTCACACACCGAAATAATATTCCAAAAGAAGACAGATTACTAACTAGCCGAATTAACATTCAAAAAAGACATTGTACTATTCAAATTTGTAATAAAATTATTAACGGGTAGCATAGACATGCCTAAATACAAATCAATAGTACTAAACTATAAAATAATTTGTTCTTCAACTTGTTGATTCACGCACGCGGTTTTATTAAATTTATTTTACATGATATTTAAATGTTATACTGTATTTTAAAATTGTCTGATTTTGGTTATGAGAATAACCGTTTTGTTAGTTGCTTAATATTGAAGTTTTCTTTTGCTATTTAATTCAAATTAATTATTAAAAGCAAGAGAACGTTAAAAGAGGCTTTATTGCTTAAAACAAAAATGGCCACTGGGTAAAATATGCAGGTTGATGACGTAGAAAAAAGAGAACCGTTGAGAGTTATGAGGCACTAGTGTTAATTCACATGTTGACAAAATTTAACCTTTATATTATTTCACTAACATTTTGAAGGTTTTTTCCTCTTTATTATCACAAACCATTTATTTATGTTAAAGATATGCGAGGGCACCTATAAAAATATTAATAACCGAATATAATACCATTAAATGTAAAATTTCACGTTCTATTAAACCTGTTATTACCACATGAGTTAAAAGAAAAACTAAAATGAAATTACTAGACTTTCTTTTCTTAAATTTGATTATGGAAAGTAAAATTATACTGTAATCTTTGGGGAAGTATTGTTAATAGTGATTTATAATATTTTTAGTAATAATAATAGTAGTAATTAGTAAATAATAATTATTTCCCAATATGGTGACAAAAGTTAATTTTAGACAATGTTGGCGTTACTGATACCATCTGCTAGTCGTCATCGAAAACCATAGAAGTGGTAAGTCGACCGTAGCTAAGCTTTCTTGAATAATATACTTAGATAGTGAATGTTAGCTCAAGCTGTGGAGCTGGTTTTTTCAGTTGTTTAGACTGAAGCTCATTATTTTAACCCTTAAAATAAATCCCTGTGGATTACAATGTCCCTTTAGTTTGGGTGATACATTTAAATTTACTATACTTTAATCTGCATTGATTCAGAAAAATGACAGGGATTTGCACCCTGGTATGAATCTGTATGTAATATTTATTTATTTACACAGCCATTCTCTCAGAATGTATTCTTAAAGGATGTGTTTGTTTCAATCAATTTGCATTGTTGAAGAAACAGTCACAACTTCATTCTACCTTAAGGCTCCCTTCTTTAAAGGAAAAAGAGAATACATATCTTGTGTATAATACCACAATAACAGGTACTGCGACGTAGGAGTTGCTAAAAAAGACTAGTGGTGGACAGATAAGGCTCTCTCGAAAGCGAGTGGCACAGGCGGAGCAATGCAAAGAGAAAATATCAAATGCACTGTTGTCATGGAAGTGTCCTAAATAAAGGGGAAGTGACGCAGCCTAATACCAAGTGGTTGACACTATCAATTATTTTTGTGTGAGCCACGTTCTTGCTCTGAGCATTCAGACATAGGAAGTGTTGTTCTTCACAACTTCCGTTATAACAAGCCCTGGCAGTGTGCACACAGAGTAAAAATCAATTTAGGAGGACAGGTTATATTTGTATAAAATTTAAAAAGTGTATTGCAATATCCAGATTTTGTTACTTATGATATTCATTGAATCTTTTAAAAAACTTTTTTTTTATTTTTTCTCCATTTTGACAACAATTATATTTAAACGGCCTTTTTAAACTGATTTTACTAATCTAAAATGTCCACTATATATTAAAAGAAGAGCAATATTTAATTGTTACTATTCAATATTGATTTAAAAAAATTCCATCCACTTAAATAAAAGTGCTATTCACACACCCGTAAAGAGCGTACCAAAATGTAATGAGCTTCTTTGACAGTTGTTGAAGGATTCCTGCCACATCCTTACCACAAAGCTGGAAATATCGGGACTTTTGTAACTCCACAACACATAAAAAAGGACCAGGGACTTTGCTAATGAAATAGAAAATCCTTGCAAAAACAAATGTTTGGAAACACTAATTTATCATACAATGCAATGACATATATTTATTTTTTGATAAACATTTGAAAATATAGTATTTTTGTCAGTGGTAATCATTAATTTAGTTATACATAGCATAGTACATAAGGCTTAAATTTGAGCTTGTGCTCATTAACTGCTATTTTGTTCAAAGTAAACTATATTTTCATTTCTAAGGACTAATAGGTTAGGCCTTATAATTTTAAGTGGATAATTTAATAATATTTGTTATATAAGAAGACTAATTCGGGATAAATCACCAGTAAGTGTGTTTGTATTTAATTTAGTCTGTAAGAACCAATGAAAATATTAGAATGTGAAAGAAATCTATTAAAGTTTATTAGTGTGGATGATAATTTTGGCCATATTTACAAGTTCTGTAATATTTTATGAGCCCTATTTTTCCATTTCAAACCAATAAGTTTTAATGGCTAAGTACAGTGGTTTTTACTACAGTTTCCATTACCTGGAAGTACATGAAGTTGAGTAGCTTGTGCACTTCCGGTGCAAGCACCTCCACAGTTTTCTCATAAATCTCCACCCGGTTTGGCTGCTCATTGGACTTGGGCTGCGGGATGGCTCTTGAGCAGCAACGCCAGGTGTACAGCATCACCGCATGGGTCAGACCTTCTTCCAACAGCTCGTTCTTCAACACAAATATTACATACAAGATTATAATTGAGAGGACTTTCAGGTGCTCATTGATACCAATTATAATAAACAAGGTTAGAATCTGATCACTTAAATGTCACACCTAACAACCACGAAAATAAAATAAATATAGTCCATCACCAATAAATACAGTTGAATCCAGTTAGTTGGGGCACTAGCTGGTCAGGGCAGCCATGTATTTGGGATAACATTTTAAAATCAGAAACAAAACAAGTAATTAGCCTGAATTTTTTCCACTTATTTGGGGCAGTGAAGGTCTTGATAAATTGTGTGTAGATGGCACACACGCTCGAAACAGGGCCAGTTTCAAAGTCAAAATTGGCACACCTCAAGTGTGGTGCTATACTAAATACAGGACGACCCCTAACTAGACCGGAATGGAACGGAATGAGCTAGTTTCAGATGCAAAACTATCCCTAACTAGACCGGAATGGAACGGAATGAGCTAGTTTCAGATGCAAAACTGCTCCATTCCATTTGAGTTTCGGTAGGTGTCATCGTGTATTTAGTAGAGTGTCACACTTGAGGCGTACTAAGCCTGTCTATGAAACTGGCCCATCTTTATTAATATGTAATTTTTGCTTGAGATAGTCATTATTTTGACTGTATCTTCATTTTACATGTACATTATACTTTTGTTTGCTTTCAACATTACTTATTTTAAAATAAATATTTGTACCATACCAATATAAATTAAATAGGCCTACAGTGTGCTTTCTTTAAATGCCACATTCCTTTTATTTTACTAATAAAACATTTTTTGCTTTGTTAAAATATTTTTATCCAGCTCATTGGTTAAAATGTCGCTTAATTGGGGCAGTTCTTTGTTGGGTCAAAATGATTAACTTGGATGTATCCCAATCAACAGGACTCCACTGAATAAAAATGATTACACTATGTGTGGTTGTAAAATACAAACTTATTAATCAAACACATGGGAAATCTAGCTTCCACTTTAAGTAACACTAATTACATACAGCTTTGATTGTTTAACTTAGCGGGTTGGCAATTAGGACTGTTAACCATGCTCATTGAAGAAAGGGTTGGTATTATCCTGGTCAATAAAAAGTAGGTATGGTAACCAGTATGGGACCACATTTGTTGACCTATAGGTCCGATAGCCTAATAGATATTCATCAACTGCTCAAACTCACCTAACACTACAATGACAATAGATGAGTGTAGTACAAGTTGAATCAAACCAGAACAAGATGTATATGCATAGTAATTCACCATGACACATATTTTGTTCATATTAATATATACTGTGAAAAAATTATGTACTAAGTCAAAATCTACATATTTTTGAATTTTATTTGATTAATTTTTTGTGTTGTTACTTCATGAGCACCATAACCTCATTTATAAATAACTTTACCTTTGTTTCATAACAATATGAAATCATGAAATAAGGACCAGTAATTTAACAGAGTTTGACATTTCTAACATTCATAATTGAGTGTTTATTAATATAAAGCTCACCCAAAAATAATAAGTTGAATGTGGTACGTACCAAACTGGCATGTACTGTGGCCTCTTCTATATATTTTGCTATCCCAGTAACAAAACCATTTCTATCTTCAAAGTTGGTATCAAAGTTAGCTTGGTAAACCACCGAGCATGGCTGAGCTTCGATGCAAGGTTGCTCGTCAGGAAGTGTGAGTTCATCAAGAACATCAACATTAGACAAGGCATCAGCCAGGGTCACTTTCTCGGTGGTCATCGCATCAACTTCATAAAACTAGCTTTATGGAACAAATATTACAAACAGACATACATTTAACAAGGTTGATATGTTTGATTAGTTATCTCTTAAAATGCATGGGATATTTTGAAATTCACATAGGTTGAGACATTTAAGGAACTTTGTTAAATTTTATACACTAAAAATGAGAAGGGGTGTGCACACACAAATCAATGAGGGTAGACGTTTTTTCATTGAACTACTTGACACACAGCAAGTCAGTCGGCACCATTAATCACATACCTTTGAAAATAGATAGGTACTGTGATGAATAGGTTAAGGCCAGCATTTAACTTAGGGCACAATGTTCTTTGCGAAAAATTGAACTAGAACAGTATTTTATGTAGAATCAGTTAAAGAACTAAATGAGGGGTTGGAACAGTCAAATTCTGCTTGAAAAGTAACTGGATTAGTGAAGGAGGTAGTGCTTGAGGTAATTACACTAAATATAACCTAATACAAGTTTTTTCTAGGCCAGTAACCAAATACAAAAGTTATAGAGGAAATGTCTTAGCGAAGACTGTAGTTGAGTTAAGGGACAACAATAAATAATGAAGTAGTTATAGAGTCAGGAGTTATTTTTTTATCTCTGATAGTGAGCTCTGTAAGAGCAAGTTAGGTTTTGAAGAATCTGATCAACCTCTCAGTCAATACCTACACATTCCAGTGGTGGATCCTGGAGAACATTTAGGGGAGGTAAATACGGCATAAAGCTTGATACTAGTAGTCACTTTTGCAGGGATCACTACACTATGCAGGGGTAGCAAGTTGCACAATACTTCTGGCAAATGGTTGCACATGGTTGAGGGGATTGTGCAGTTGTTGAGGAGCAGGGGGAATGAAGGGTCAGTAGTATTTGAACTTTGAGTATTTTAAGGAAAAAAATTTACATTCAGTAATGGCTAAAATCATGAGAATGAAAGTTGAACAGTATTTACTCTTTAACAATATAGTTGTCGGTGATATAAAACAGAAATATAGCTTTGCTTGTGTGAAATAACAGAGGGCAATACCTGTTCTTGGATTGTTAAAATTGGGGGGGGGATGAGACTCCTATGAAAAATATGGAAACTTTCCACCCGTTAGTAGTTTTTTCTGTAGAAATATATAGTAAGTTGAAAAATAATAGCAATATGCAATCTTTATATTTAAAAAAATAAATGGAAAGCTTTCCTCACACACACTCCCAGCTAAAAGTGAGACACTGGACTAGATTTTGACCCTTCAATATTGTACTTTATAACCATTTAAGTAATTTTTCTTCTTGATTGGAAATTTCAATACAAAGATTTTGAAACATCTTCAAGCAGACACCCAATTTAAAAAAAAACACTTGATCATCTCCTACAATTCTTCCGAAACTCCTCCTGCCAGGGAGAGTTTGAAAAACATTCCAAATACACACCAAGAAGGAAGGAACATTAAAACCCAAAATTTAATAAACTGTAAGTAAATACTACAAGAAGAAACAGGAGACAACAAAGTAAACTATCAATAATTCTAAGAAGAGGTGACAAAATGACACACGTTATATAAGTCCCTTTTCGGAGCACACAGGAAGGAGTGACATTTCACAGTCAAGTATCCTAGAACTGATAATGGGTTGAACAAAAGTAAAATAAATATTGGTCACCTAAAACGGAACATACAAATGTTGGAAGAGGAACTCAAAGAGGAACCCAAAAAGACCAAAAATAAAGCAAGCAAATACAGGAAGAAACTTAAAAAGGTTTGGAAAAAACACTAGCTTCGACACTCCAAGGAAGAAAGTAAACAATATGCTGAAGAGACAATTTGTTACTCGCCAAGTAAGAACCAAATTGCTCTTAACTGAGTTGATTCCCATAAGACGAGTCAGAACTTCAAAAAGCAAAAGACTATCTAAAGTAAATTAAATTTGGCAATTGTTTCTGGGAAGATAATCAAGAAATACAGCCTACATTAAATACCTGAAATTATTAACTTCTAGAAGAATGTTGAGACCAAAAGTCAGCCTGCATAGAAGGAATGTAAGAAAAATAATTTATAACCATAAAATATTTTAGAAAGTAGCACGGGCTGCTGCAACTTCTTGTTAGCCAGCTATCCAATATACATCCAGAGTATTTTGTGAACTGTGTGTAAGGGATTTGGGTATCTAATAGCTTGTTGCTGTGTCCTGATGAAGAATAGCATAATTAATCTGTTGTTTGGCAACAATAGATTGTTCATAAGGACAACATTTACCCAGGATAGGGCCTACCGGTACTTTTCAGAAGACAAGTACCACTTCACAAAATTGTGGTCCACAGGACACCCATTGCACCTGCCATCCTGCAGTAAATAGCGGAAGAAGCTATTGCGTAGGTCATATGCCTGCTCCTGATGGGCAAAGGGGTTGCCTATATGGATGACTTCCTCTTCTTTGGCTGTTCTCAGATTGGTGTCAATGCACATAGCTTCCTTGAGATTAACCATCAATCAGGGCAAATCCACCACCACGACCACACAGAAAATCTCGTGGCTTGTCTTCATTCTATAAGCCAGTCATCAGGAACTGATCCCACGAATGTGGCACAGCGCAAGGCAAGCTACTACCTACAATACCTACCCCAGGCTGGGGATAGAATTTGTCTGCGCATTGTCAGATGCCTCTCCTGGATCTCATTCAACTCGGCCTGGCCGGGCTACTCATCTACAGATGCCTACCGAAAGGACAGAACAATCGCCCTTTGGCTGCTCTTGGACGAATAGTGGAACAGACAAAGATGGGCACGTACCCAAGCCCTTGAATCATAGTCTACTGGGATGCAATACCTTGGACAAGTGTTGGTGCCGCCCCCCACAACTTGGTCTGCTGGGTAAAACTCTACCAAAGAACAAAAATTAACACAACAAAGATGGCAGCTGCATTGGTCATGCTCCTCTAGACTCTCCCATTGGGGCTTTGGCTGGGGACCAACAACACGGTGATGCTGTACAGTTTGCATGTGGGCCGCGGGGATGTCTTCTTGGATATGAGCCTAAGAGCCTTTCATCTTCATGTAATGTCCATCCTCCGTAATCTTCTGGGTTCCATTGGCGCTCAACTTGGACAAAAAAGTATCACGACTAGAAACCATCCTTGCCCTCGAAGAAGAGATAATTGATAAATAACTGTCAAACCCATTTGATGCGTTTTTCTTTGACACATTGAATTGTATCATGACTAACCCTGAATAGATTAAGTAATGGAGTGAAATTAGTGCACTCTGAATTTACAGAGAATCCACACTCTAGCTTTGCATTGTAGTGTGAGAAGCATCATACCAGAAATGGTTGATACAGGTTTCAATGTGCAAGTAGGATTTCAAATTATTATTAGCACCACGTCTTACTACCTGTTCTGGTTGTACCCACTTACGCTAATGTGTAATGGTAGGGTGATTATGAGATCAAATGGAGGACCTACAGTTTAACATGGGATCCAAACCACGGTGGAGGTCTGGCATTCCCCACATTCACAAGTTTATTTTTTTAATGTTGTATACTAATTAGGCCTATCTGCAACATTAATAGCCTAAGGTATGGATGCAGGGAGGGTGAGTTAAGGGCACTGTTTTTGCAGTTTTTATACAAAAACATTTTTCTTGGTCAAAATAAAATTTTACTCCAGTACCGTACAAACATAGATAGTATAATTACACAAGGTAATATTAACAGTTGTTAAATATCTGTCATTAGCATAGTGGCATTAAGGAACAAACTTTTTAAATGAATAGAAAAAGTTGTCACTAAATTCTAAGACACCCTTTAAGTTATATATATTCAACAACTGTTGATATCATTGTGAAGAAAATTAAACTCTTTGTTTTTACTGGAGAAATATTTGATTAATTTGAAAAAAAAAAAAGTTTTGCTATAAAAAACTTTTCTTGTACCTAAACCCTAAAACCCCATCCTAACAAATTTTACTTGATTTTCTTTTAAATTATGAATAACTTAAAAAAAAAAAATTTGAGCCACTCCAAAATTCTCTTATATTCGATCAAAGGGAAATTCCCTGAGAATAATTGTAGGTATTCCAGGCGAGTAGACACCCTCCACTCCAACTCAACACCAGTTACACTTTCTGGAAAATGCAGGTATTTTTGATTCTGATACAAAACGCTAGAAACAGACACACTTACTTGCCTTTATAAATTCATGAGAATATAGGTAGGCCTATAGTTGGTTCCAAATTAAAGCAGCTTAACGCCATAAATAGGGCAACGCCCCAATATATTCTAAAACATTTGTGTTGTGAAGGTGATAAGTTTGATGCCTTGAAAGGTCTTATAACAAAATGTAGGCCTAAATATAAAGATAGGTATTGAGAAAGTGTAGTTGGGCAATATTCATCTCCTTCAGACAAACGATTGTGACAGTTATTAAGAGGGTAGTCTGACTTCTTGTAGACAGAGTGAAGATTAAGTTGATCGTGATCCCGGCATGACGATGTACCAGCCACCAAAACTATAGACCTAAAGGAATAGTCGAATAAAATAATTAATGTCCCAAGCCCTAAACCTTATTTATGGCAGCAATATATTTCGTATTAAATAAATGTGCCCTCCCAGTCTTTTAATTGTATATCCGCCCATCTTTATTTAAAAAAAATTGTCTTCATAGCCAAACAAGGAAGGTTTTAAAAACTATTCAAAATTTATTAAGTAAACTACTTACTAACAAAAATAAAATCTTCAGTTGATTTTCAATATATAATAAACATTTCAAATATAAATCACACTTCTGTCACCAGTAAACAAATTAAGCAGACTGAACTTTTCCACAACTTTATAAAGGTTTATTATGGTGGGTAAAAAAGAGTGTGCGCAGGGTGACAACTAAAGAAATAATAAACAGATATAACCATATTAAAAATAGGTAAATAATTAATAAATGCGTTTAAAACACATGATTAGTACAAATTAGCATACAAATTGGAACACTATTTTAATATGTGGCACTAAAATGAGGTTTCTAAGGAAAATTACAAGAAAATAAAAAGATATTGAAAACATAACTTCACATTAAAATCGACTCCAAGCGGCACGAGCACACTTGGTGTGGATTGTAGTGGGTACCTATACGACAACTATACATAAAAGTGGTACCTGGATATTCTGGAAATTTTGAGATATTTGAATTTGAACTTACATCAGACATGAAACTAGCCCACATAAATCGACAAGTTTAAGGTGCCACAGTCTCTATATTTGAAATTGCGGCACGAGCACACTTGGTGGGGATTGTAATTCTAGGTACCCACAATAATCCAAGGGTTCAAGGGAAATTAAATAATTATCCTTTATGATACACTATGATAAATAATACCATTACTGACCCATTTATTTATATTTACAACAAATACAGTTGAAATAACAGTGACAGTATTTAAACAAAAAAATTTGTCAATATAAAGGGAACAATTTACGTAAATTTGCTGTCAATGGATACACAAATGAAAAAAGTTAGTAACCGCCGTTCTAAAAGGCGTCAATCTCATGTTTGAATTACCTGCTGATAACGGGGAGATCAAGGTTTAATTTTTCATCGGGTCTACTGAATGGGGTTTTTTCCTGAATAGTTTCCCACTCTGCTTCGACGATAATGTGGTAAATTACCTCTATTACTGTTGAATAATTCAAAATCTAACAAATGAGCTTATTCGGTAGAGTGTTCGCCTACTGAGCTAAGAGAGGAGCAGGCAAAGTGATATTCAACAAAGTGGCTGACACGAGAGGACAAAATGGTGGACAGCCAACTGCTAGACACGAAGAATCAACGTGGACCAAGTGATCGACAGCCAGCCGGTATCAAAATAAAAACCATTATTTGGAAAGCTGGGTGGGTCAAGTGGTCAACACGACTTGGACCAACTGCTAGACAAGCTCATGTATAGGAGCAAAAAGTGATAGACAACCAAGCAGTCGACACGAGAGGAGCAACCATAGAAAAGACAGTTTAATATAGACAGCGCTCTCAGTGGTGTATTGCTGAACCATAACAAGTAGCGCTAAGTGTCGCTTTCCCTAACTAACAACTGTTCTGGCGGTATATTAAAATCTAGGTGTGCAACTTTTGCCATTTTTTATTTGAAAGGCTCTGGTGTAAATAATGATACCTAACATTTTGAATTATCATGTTGTATTTATAATGGTTTTTAGTGGAAAATTTGGCAGAAGTTGACTTCTAGAATGATAATCTTTTATTATATCATTTAATTAAAGTTGATACAAAATGAAAATGCAAAATTTTAGATACCATTATTACAGCAGAGCCCTTTATTTTAAAGTAAACCTAGTGGAATTAAATATGCAATATATAGAAAACTATTTAGACAAAATAGTATAGTAACAAATGGAGTTTTTCTTACAATTAGGCCTATAAACCTTTATTTTTGGTTAAACTCCTAATCATTATTGTGATAAGGGAACCCAATACCTTTTTTAAAACTTGTAAAAGAAAAGGCCAAACAAACTTAAAACTGTGTTCACAAATTTTATTAATCAAAAACAAAATAAACAGCAATGCATTTGTTGACACATTGGTTGAGATATCAATTTAAAGTAATGATTTTTAAATCTTCTTTCCCTACTTTAGTGGCCAAATGGTTTAAGGCAGGCAGGCAGGTCAAACTCATGGACCAAGTGTGTTTTTCAGTGCTGCTTGGGAATAGTGTTTTAAATAAGAGTGTTTCCAAGAGCGTGTGCAGCAAAATCAGCAACAATACTCGTTATAAACTTTACCCCCTTCCCAAAATGAAATTATCCTTAAACCCATGAGGAATGACCCTGGGCAAGGGACGATTCCTGGATAGTGGTAAAGAGCATGGACATATTAAGCCAGAGGTCCCAGGTTTGATTCCTATGTCATGGCGTAATTTTTATTTTCATGGAGTTTTACTTATTTTGTTAAATAACGCATAGAGCTATCACGTTTCTAACCTTGTTGAAGATAGAGGATGAACACAATACCAACGACAAAAATTTTTAAAATAGAACATCTTTTGTAATAAAATAAGTGCAATTAATTTGTCCTCTTGAGTTAAATTTATTGTTGAAATCTTAAGGGAAAACACACCAACAGTTTACATGTACAGAGAAAAAAAAGCCGGAATACAACATGAGGGTTCATCAATTATACATAGATTTTAAAAAGGCCAATGATTCAGTTAAAAGAAACAAATTTTTTGAAACTTTAGTGAAGTTTGGGATACCCAAAAAAATTTGTCAAGCTTGTTGAGATGTTCGACATATTGTGTATTTCAAGGTACAAGTTGGATGTCACTTATCAGATTCTTTCAAAATTCCTTATTGGTTGAAACAAGGAGATGCACTAGATGCACCAATAATTTCAAGTTATAGTAAAATCTTTTCTTATCTTTTGACCAAAAATCAAACAAAACATATTTCTTTTGAAAAAAAGTTCGAGGGAAGTAGTTTTAATTAATATTATTGTTATAAATGCGTATTACCCGTTCGAGTTACATGCGCTTACGCTGTGTAATGGTAGGGTGATTGTGAGATTTAATGGAGGACCTACAGTTTAACGTAAAATCCAAACCACGATGGAGGACTGGCATTCTCCACATTCACAAGTTGTGATTAATACACGTCTTGTCAGAGGTGAAGGAAGAGTTTTTGTAATCAGATAAATATGTGCCGGGTCTGAGGATTGAAACCCGGACCCCAGCTAGTTTTAATTATATATATATATATTGTAACGTTATTTGCCACCCTACCATTTATTTCCTTATATTTTTCCCAAGCTTTGTAAATAGTTTCAGGTTTATTTTCGTTTGAAACATGCTGTGTCGCCGGCGTGACAAATAATACTATTTGCATCCATTAAAATAAATTAAAAGGACAGAATATAGAACATCTAACACTGTTTTAAATAATTTAAACAATTAATTTTGACCTAAGGAAGAACACTTACTTTTTTTTAAAACATATTAATTTCCTTCCAAGAGGTCTGTTGACTCTTCTATTTATTTTGAATGTCAGCCATGATTTATTCTAACGCATGCGCAGATATGATGAACAAGTGAGTGGCGAGTCTCGTGCTTGTAAAAGTAGTAAAAAAAAAAGAGAGAAAAAAAAAGACGTTCCAAAATAGCGCGCATTTCAATTGTGACAGATTAAAATAAACATTTAATTCTCTTAAGAAACACTGACATATATTTAAATCTTGATACTAAATTTGTATCTTATTTTATAAACAGTTCATAGCCAACACTTTATCTTTTATTTTATTGTATTAGTTTTCTCTTTGGACTTAGTAGAATATAGAACGTTTTTTAAATTTAAAACTGAGAACATTTTTTGAAGAGGATGAGGCTTTTTTCTTCCGGAGTGTCATTTAACATGGAGCAAATTTATATAGCTCCTAATTAAATTTAGTTTTCAAGTGGAACAATGGTTCGAAAGTAAAAGTACAAGTACTCAAATGGAAAGTTAAGTGTCTGGAGACGAACTAGAGTGTTTATTTCTTCAAATTGTGGACGAGTTAGAATAAATAAAAGGAAACAGACTTCAGACATTCTGGTTTCAACATGGATGAATTCATTGGTGAGGTCCAGCCAAATCTTCAATTTTAAATATATGTTATTTCTCATTTTTTTTTTATTTATCAAGCTATGATACATGCAAAAACTTTCAGAAAGGACTAAATACACTCAGACTCTATCTATTCCAGGGAATTGATTAATATTTTATTTTTTATGTAAAAATATTAATTCTATTGATTTTTTTTTTTTTTTGTTCCTCAACAATACCTTTTTTTTTTGTCTTACTCAAAACTATATATTCTATAAAAGTTTAGCCTATACATATATTATTTTCTTTCACTCTATTATTATATATATATATATATTAAAACTCCTAAATTTAATCATTTCAGAGATTGTTCATTTAATTGTTTAACTTTGTTTAAGAATTTATGTAATACCATATATTTTATTTTGTCATATTAGCCTTATATTTATTCGGATATCCTTAGGTAGGTTTGGGATGTAATAAAAGGGAAACAATAATGATAATAATAATAACCCACAAAAGTTTCAACAATTGTTTTTTTTTTTTTATTGTAATCTCAATTAGTACATTTTTTTGTTTTTTTTATGATCCATTGTATTTAAATTGCTATTTTTTTATTTTTTTTATTTTAAGTACTCTCAACTCTTGTGGAAGTCTACAACACACCATTGTAACATTGACATTGTAATATCTAGGTAAAAGTTCCCGAGCACACCCAGAGGTCTCGAGCATTTAGAGTCGTCGTGCATTTGTTCAAATTAGTCGAGCTAAAGTTTATTTATATTTTTTTTTATCATTATTATTAGTTCTCCTAGCTTCCAGGAGTGGCGCCCAACACAAGTTTTTTTTTTTTTAATCTCGACGTTACCCCTTTTTGTTGATAAGACACAATTAGGAAATTTATATTAGAGTGGCGCACAACGTGGTGGCTCATTTGTGTTAGGGAACTGTGTTGTAATTAGGGCATGAGCGGAGGAAGCTACTTTACTAGAAGCAAGGCCAGAGCTCTAATTTCAAACACTAAACTGAAGATTGTAAGAGAAACTTCAACAATGGAAGGTCAAACCCTAGGAGAAGATGTCGACAATGACACATCAACAACAATGTCCTTAGAAGTAAGTGAGTTTAGGGATGTAGACCAATTCCATGAGTTTAGCGGAGAGTTTGCAGAGACGAGTTTGGGTGATCCACCACAATGTATAGAGACTGAACCAACCACAATATCTGTTGCCTCATGCGTGGAGACCGAACCAACCACTACAAATTTGACACCTGTTGCCTCACCTCCAGAATTTATGTCAGCGATACAACAATTAATATTTGGGATGAGTGAAATGAGAGGAGTTTTAGCAGCCAGTTTGGTTGAAATCAGAGGAGATTTCAAAGCTAGTCAAGACGAAATTAGAGGAGAGCTTTCAAAGCTTTCAGATAGTCAGGTTGAAATGAGAGGAGATTTCGCAGCCAGTCAGGAAGCCATGAAAAGTGAAATCTTGAGTTGCATGAGTTCGCTAGCCGACACTATCAGGAAAGATTTTTATGTGGAGATTACCCAGACAAAAGCTGACCTGGAGGGACAAATCTCATCTGTAAAACAACATTGTAGCCAGGAAATTGAAGTGGTTAAGAAAAATTCACTAGTTTCACTAGAAAAAGTTAGTCAAGCACTGGAGTCGACACAACATTCCGTAGCAAAACAGCTCGGCCAACACACAGTACAGTTAGAGGAAGGTCTAAAGCACCTTAGTATGGAGGTTGATGCAGTGAATGCAAGACAGAATGAGTCCTTGCTGGCTGTGGCGGCAAAGAATCAGGAGTTGGCTCTAGTTCAAGAGGTTCTAGGTCAGAAGCTAGACGACACTACCAGAGTAGTTGTGTCAGTTCAGGAACAAATAAGGGGTTTGGGTGAAGAGGTAAGGTTAGGGTATGTTACTGGCCCCAACTTACTTAGCACACCCACCTTGACCATTTTGGGGGGAAAGTCGTTGGAGGAAAGACTTCCCAGATTCAATAGAAGGAACCGACAGAACCCGGTCAGTCACCTGTTAGCTCTTGAGGAGTTATTTGAAGGGCATAGGCTGTCAGATAAGGACAAAGTAAGATTAGGAGGCAGTTCCCTGACAGGTGATGCTGTACCCTGGTGGTCAGTGGGAAAAGACAACATCTCAAGCTGGGAGGATTTTAGTACCAAGTTCCTGGCTATGTTCTGGTCTGTAGAGATACAGGGGCAGATGAGGGCAAAGTTGCATGCTTCTCGGTATCATGAGAATAGTGGCACTCTGGAAAGCTATCTAGCTGATATGTACTCCAGAAGTCGAAATTTCGATTCATCCATCACGGATTCGGAGCTAATATACATGGTTACACAGCAGTTACCGATACGTTTGCGGGAAATGTTAGTGGGCGTGACTTACAGCTTTTTGGATGAATTCCGTGCGGGACTACAGCGTTTGGATACGCTAGAGCAAGACCGGAGGAGAAACAAAATTGAGTCTGTAGGTTCACCCCCTCGCAAGCGCACAAGTGAAGACATGAGTATGGTAAACCCACAACAGTTTCATAATGGTCCACGGCAGCAGAACTCTTGGAGAAGAACTGGACCACACCTGGAGAATCAACGACGAGGTCCGAGTTGGAGGGCACCTTCAGACATGTTCCAAGGTAGAGGCCAAGAAGAGGCTCATCACAACTTGGATTCACAAGGAGACAAGAGACAATATCAAGGGCAGTTCTCAAGGGGTAGGGGCCACCCTTACACTAGCGAAAAGGAACAAAGATTTGTAAATTTTCCCCAACAGCAACCCCAAGAGTCGAACATGAACTCCCAAAATTACCAGAATACCAGCAGGGGGCCTGGATTTCAACCTCAACGAGTTTCCCACCGGCAGAACCACTTTCCACATCCCATCGACATAAACGCAATAGTCACAGCGGAAAACACCGGACCTGCGATGTAGAGATCCCGGATAGGTCGCAGGTTCTACATACTCTGGGTACCCATTTGGTGGAAGTTTTGGGTGCATGTACTTTAGGGGTGGACATCAGAGAAGAATTGTTGCAAGAGGAAGAAGATGAGAATCCAACCAAAGACCCAACATGTCCAGAACTTACACTTGAAGTTGAGGGAGTTCCGGTAAAGTGTCTGATGGATTCAGGTGCTGAGATAAGTTGTGTTTCCGAAGAAACAGTTGAGATGTTAATGTCCATTGGTAAACCGATCCCCATGTTTCCTGTACCCATAGTCAAGATCCGTGGTGCCACCAACAGGAAAAGTCCTCCTATACACAAACAAGTCCTTTTGAATATAATACTATCGGGTAAAAGTACCCTAGTCAAATGCTTGGTAGTCAAGAATCTCATAAAGCCAATAATACTAGGTATCGATTATTTAACCCAACAAGGGATTTCATTGGATTTCTACAACAAAAAAGTATTCATAGGCCATCCTCAAGCTGGAAAGCCATGCCACTTGATGTCTGAGAAATGTGAGTGGGCTATCAACCAGGATAAGGACAAGTTGCGAGTATTAGCTTTAGAGTTCAGATCCGTAGAGAAATACGAGACCACGCCGAACCAAAAACATAACCCGGAAAAGCTGGAGGTATTACACCACACCAAAGCTGAATTTGAAAGTTTTGTGGCAGAGTTGGAACACTTGTCACCAGAACAAAAGAGTCGTTTATTGAGTGTGTTATGGCAGTGCCGAAAAGTTTTCTCTGAACAGCCAGGAAGGAATAACAGTTACCAGGCAGACATACCCCTCACAAGAGAAGATGGTTTTTTTTATCAAAGTTACCCTTTACCAAAGGCATATGAGGCTGAATCGGACGAACAGATTCAGGCCATGCTGAATCATGGTGTTATTAGTCGCTGTTCAAGTCCCTATGTGAATCCGCTGGTCTGTGTCATAAAAAAGGATAAATCGATAAGATTATGTTTGGATGCTCGGAAGTTGAATACCTTGATACGCAAGGATTATGAGTCACCCACTAACATCGGGGACATGCTGCAAGATTTCTATGGTGTCAAGTATATGACTTCAGTGGACCTAACACAAGGATACTATCAGCTGAGTCTAAAACCTGGAGTTAGACAGTGCACTGCTTTTTTGTACCGGTCAAGACAATACCAATTCAATGTATTGCCCTTTGGATTAAGTAATGCCGTGGCTGAGTTCACCAGATGTATGGACCAAGTCTTAGGTAGTGAATGCAGAGGATACGCAAGAGCATATGTTGATGACATATTAATCACGTCCCCGTCTTTTGAAGATCATTTGTACCATTTGGAGTGTACTTTCAATCAGCTCATTCGATATGGGATGACTTTGAAACTAAAGAAATCATTATTTTGCAGAGATCAGGTTCCATTTTTGGGGCACATCCTGACATGTGATGGGGTGCGCATGGATAGAGAAAAACTAAGAATCATAAGAGAACATAAGTCACCCAATTCCAAAACAGGAATAAAGGCATTCCTGGGAGTGGTGGGATTCTATCGCGGATACACGAGTCAGTTATCTGAAGTAGGAGTTCCTCTCACCGACCTATTAAAGAAAGGGGCAACTTGGAAATGGACTGAAGTTGAGGAAACAGCTTTTCAGAAGGTGAAAAGTTTGTTCATGGAATCTCGAACTTTGAAACAACCGAAACTGGGTCAACCGTTCTACCTGACAACAGACGCTAGCGCCTATGCTTTGGGGGCTACCATCAGCCAGCTGGATGGAAATGGACAACATCAGTATATTGCCATGAATAGCCGTAAGTTGAACTCTGCTGAGCGCAGGTACACCGTAACAGAAAAGGAATGTTTATCCATTGTTTGGGCATTGCAGAGGTTCAGAAACTTGTTGTTAGGACAAAAGATAATAATTTTGTCAGACCATCGAGCACTTTCGTTTATGAACACTTGTCGATTGAAGAGTGATAGGCTAGCTCGGTGGATTTTAGCTGTTCAAGAATTTGGGCTGGAATTTGAATATCTACCTGGCAAGGATAACCAACAAGCAGATGCGTTGAGTCGATATCCGTTGAATGACCAGGGGGAGCTGGAGCCAGAACCATCCCAGGCCCCTGACAGTTTTATGGTATTATTAGGGCAGCTAGCAGGGGAACCTGATATCGACTCACAACTTCAAGATATCCAGAAGTTTCAGAATGAAGACCGAGAAGTCTGTGACATCAAAAATCTCCTAGAACAACCACAAAATAGGAATTCCAATTCCAATAAGAATAATGCTGGGCTAAACAAGTATGTAGTGAAAGAAGGAATCTTGTACAAGAAAACCAAATCAAAAAATCCATTAGAGCTGTCCGGACAAGTTGTCATACCAGAGGTTTTGAGAAATAAGCTGGTATCTCACACCCACCTCAAGCTAGGACATTTTGGAATACTTAAGTGTTACAACATTTTAAGACGTTATGTATATTGGACTAACATGTATAAGCGTTGTGCTGAGATCATTTCCAAGTGTGAGATGTGTCAAAAATCAAAATACAGTAACAAGAATTTTGAAGGGGCATATCAGGCCATAATACCTGAGGGACCAAACCAGTTGGTTTCAGTGGATTTATTTGGACCATTACCAAAGGCTACTAGGGGGCTAACATATATTTTTTCAATGGTAGATGGATTTTCCAAGATTTGCCAGCTGTATTGTTTAAAGAAAGCTACCGCTGAAGCATGTATTGCTAGAGTAGAGAAATACATTGCCAGTGTAGGTAAGCCTACACAGATATTATCAGATCATGGTTCACAGTTCACCAGTCATAAGTGGTATCACCGATTAGAGGGACTGGGCATTCAGGCTACCCATAGTTCCATTCGCCATCCCTCTTCGAATCCCTGCGAGAGAGGAATGAAGGAGATTGGGCGATTTTTGAGATGCTATTGTCACCAAAAGCATACCACCTGGCCTAATTATGTACCCATATTGGAGGGATTGTTGAATACTTTAGTACACAGCTCTACACAGTTCTCACCTTACGAAGTCCATTATGGAATACGACCAGGAACATTCTTGGACAAACATTTCCACGACCCTAGGGTGGATGGAGAGAAAGCCAAGGAAGATGATCCAGCAATAGTGTTGCCCACTTTGATCCGAATTGCAAGACGCCGATTGGAGCAGGCGGCCAAGGCTAGAAACAGGTATCAGAAGAAAAAATCAATTTCTTTCAATGTTAATGACAAGGTATTATTAAGGGACCACCCTGTGTCAGACTTCTTCTCAAAAGAAACTAAAAAAATGTTTCTAATATACTCCGGTCCCTATTTGATCACACGTGTCATCCACCAAAATGCGTACGAACTGAAAGAGGTAGCAAATGGTCAAATAAAAGGGGTTTTTAATATGTCCAATTTGAAGAAATGGATTGAGTGATATAAAGTTTTGGGAGACATGTTAATCCCTTGAATCATGTGGTTCGACAGTTGGCTATAAGGAATGTTGTAGAACAGTTGAAAGTCGAGAGCAGTGTCAATCTCTGAAGCACTGGACTTGGAAAGAAACCAGTAACAACAGGGATAGTTCGATAAGCAGCATAAGGCGTTGGAAGGTAAAAGCTATGGATTTGTAGGAGTCAGTAAAAGCAGAGGTCTGAGGATCGTATCCATATGGGATGAAAGTTTATTACACTTTGTGAAGCGTCAAGTTTTGGGAAAGTAAAAAGAAGAAAATATACATATATTTTAAAGAAACTAAAATCTGCAATGTTCATTTATAAATGTATCTATTGGGTATATTCGAAGATGATTCTGACTTTATTATAATTTTGATTTTTATCAAGAAGAGAGGTTATGCAAGGACACCCATGGAAAATCAGAACAACCCCAGAAAGCCAGTAATATGAATGAGATGACAAGTTTTAAGTTACGAGATAATCTACGAGGAGGAGTATTTTAAAAGGAGTAAGAGTGTCGATTTTGGGAGGTCATATCTGCGTCACTGGCCGTTGATAAGACAGTGACTGCCTGAGGATATAGACGATTATTATTCCAGGACCTTGTGAATGAGATGAGTCCATCACAAACGGTTCCTGATGTGTGTATAAGTTACGTCGAAATATGTTGTTTTAAGGAGAAAACAAGAAAGTTGTTAAATTTTATATCGTCGGAAAGCAAGTTTTATCAAAGTCGTCGAATTATCAGTAAAGTAAAGGAAGTCATCAAGAAGTCATTGAAAACTGTGTAGGGAATCTATTTTATACCCTGGAGTCCAATTATTAAGTTGCTGAGATAGGCAAAGCTCAAAACAAGTGAAAAGGGCAAGAATTACTTGATAAAGTATTACATTTTAAATAAATAATAAACTAAGAATGGAAGAATAAATAAGGTCTTCAAGAACAGTATAATTACCTTCACAACGTGTAATCCAACGAATCAGAGCTCACAAATGGTCCAGAAGTATAAAACCTCCCCAACGTCATAACATCATGCCAAGTAGCTGTAGGGGGCCACTCCGACGGTTCTGTAAGAAAAGAGAAAAGATTGTAAATATTTTTTTTTTTGGGATATGTTTGTTTAATTAATTAAGATATTTTGGTCTATTGTGTGGTGTGTGAATTTATTTTATAAGCTCAATTTGTTTAAGTGAATATGTAATTAATTGTAAAATGAATCAGTTTCAATGGAAAAAACAAAGATTTTCAGAGCCAAATAAGTTATTATGTAATGATATAAGTTGTCATACACCAAGAGAGTAGGGGGCTAACCCAATGAATGTATATCTTATGTTCTAAACAAGTTGGTATAAATGCCAGGTCTACTATGTAACATTCAAGTGACACGATAGCCTAGAACGGCTAAATTATGATTTGCTTTCTCAGATTTTAAAATACTAAGCATCAATATATGTTAATTCTGTGTATGTCAATAGATGCATAAAAAACTGTATTTATAGAGTTCATTGAGAGAATTGTTAAATTCTAGCCATAAGTGTTTGGCCTATCAGATTTCCTGTATTCTAGGTCACTAAAGTACAATGAGTGAGTTTACTTTTTCCATTATTTGTTATGAAATAATGATCTCTTTATGTTTAAAATGTGTTAATTAGTTTAATGAGGATCTATGGTTGTTGTACATACAGGTCTCAAATCAAAATGTTTAATGTTTAAATGATTTATGTGTAAAAACATTTTATACATGTTGAGGGTTGACGAAGGCCTAGGATGGAGTAATGTGATTTTCCTTTTTTCAAGGGTTTCAACATTAATTGTTGATATTTTTGTACAGCAGGTACCTGTTAATTTGTAGGGGAGAGTATATATATCCATTTCATAAAATAATTATGAAAATTTGACTATAAACACTTGGCCTATGAAAGTTGGTTATGATAATTAAAAAGTGCCAAGTAGTTAATTTGCTTTTTGCTATAATTTGGTACCAAGAATTGATATTGTCTGGTGATGTATCTTCATTAGTTGAAGAAGGTGTCGAAGTAGATGTACTTACAGGTGGTAATTTGAAATGTTTAATTTATTTGCTGATTTTGTGTAAACAAAACCCAGCATTTTTGAAGTGTTGAAACTAGGCCTACTTTTGTGTGCAATACAAATATGATATATTTTTATATGAAATCACCTAAGTGATAAATAATACATGTATTTCCGAGGGAAGGACCTCAAGTGAACATACATAAGCCGTTTCGACATTTTAGTGAGAGGAAATTTAGATTTTAACTCACCTAAGTCTCAGCGGAGGAAGTGTTATCAGCGAGTTTAAACGAGTGCAGTGAAGTCGATCTGGATATTCAGCTCCACTGAAAGTGCTCCGGTTTATGCTACAAGACAAAGAAAGAGATTTTGTTATTCAAGTGAAGTTTAAATAATATTTGTAAAGTATAAATATAAGGCGTGGCGGTTGTACTATTTTTCTTGTGATGAAGAGCGATCCTTTACAGCAGACGACAAGAGGTTATATTAGGTTGAATAACCGTCTATGTAGCTACAGACTTACTACGTGAACATGCAAGTTAAACTGAATTGTACAAAAGCAGCTGTTTTCGGAAAGACTAGAGAAAAAAAACAATGCCATCCTTACTTATCGCCTTGAACCAGAACAAGTAGAGGCACTTTGATAAGACTAATTTACTAATTTTATAAGGAGATGGAATCTAGATTGTGATATTTAAGATTCTAGGCCTACTTTATGGCAAAAACATTTATTTTGTTCCACGAAGTAATTTTAGGCTTAAAATTAATTCGTACAAAAAAAAAGGGGGCACTGTAACGTTATTTGCCACCCTACCATTTATTTCCTTATATTTTTCCCAAGCTTTGTAAATAGTTTCAGGTTTATTTTCGTTTGAAACATGCTGTGTCGCCGGCGTGACAAATAATACTATTTGCATCCATTAAAATAAATTAAAAGGACAGAATATAGAACATCTAACACTGTTTTAAATAATTTAAACAATTAATTTTGACCTAAGGAAGAACACTTACTTTTTTTTAAAACATATTAATTTCCTTCCAAGAGGTCTGTTGACTCTTCTATTTATTTTGAATGTCAGCCATGATTTATTCTAACGCATGCGCAGATATGATGAACAAGTGAGTGGCGAGTCTCGTGCTTGTAAAAGTAGTAAAAAAAAAAGAGAGAAAAAAAAAAGACGTTCCAAAATAGCGCGCATTTCAATTGTGACAGATTAAAATAAACATTTAATTCTCTTAAGAAACACTTGACATATATTTAAATCTTGATACTAAATTTGTATCTTATTTTATAAACAGTTCATAGCCAACACTTTATCTTTTATTTTATTGTATTAGTTTTCTCTTTGGACTTAGTAGAATATAGAACGTTTTTTAAATTTAAAACTGAGAACATTTTTTGAAGAGGATGAGGCTTTTTTCTTCCGGAGTGTCATTTAACATGGAGCAAATTTATATAGCTCCTAATTAAATTTAGTTTTCAAGTGGAACAATGGTTCGAAAGTAAAAGTACAAGTACTCAAATGGAAAGTTAAGTGTCTGGAGACGAACTAGAGTGTTTATTTCTTCAAATTGTGGACGAGTTAGAATAAATAAAAGGAAACAGACTTCAGACATTCTGGTTTCAACATGGATGAATTCATTGGTGAGGTCCAGCCAAATCTTCAATTTTAAATATATGTTATTTCTCATTTTTTTTTTATTTATCAAGCTATGATACATGCAAAAACTTTCAGAAAGGACTAAATACACTCAGACTCTATCTATTCCAGGGAATTGATTAATATTTTATTTTTTATGTAAAAATATTAATTCTATTGATTTTTTTTTTTTTTTGTTCCTCAACAATACCTTTTTTTTTTGTCTTACTCAAAACTATATATTCTATAAAAGTTTAGCCTATACATATATTATTTTCTTTCACTCTATTATTATATATATATATATTAAAACTCCTAAATTTAATCATTTCAGAGATTGTTCATTTAATTGTTTAACTTTGTTTAAGAATTTATGTAATACCATATATTTTATTTTGTCATATTAGCCTTATATTTATTCGGATATCCTTAGGTAGGTTTGGGATGTAATAAAAGGGAAACAATAATGATAATAATAATAACCCACAAAAGTTTCAACAATTGTTTTTTTTTTTTTATTGTAATCTCAATTAGTACATTTTTTTGTTTTTTTTATGATCCATTGTATTTAAATTGCTATTTTTTATTTTTTATTTTATTTTAAGTACTCTCAACTCTTGTGGAAGTCTACAACACACCATTGTAACATTGACATTGTAATATCTAGGTAAAAGTTCCCGAGCACACCCAGAGGTCTCGAGCATTTAGAGTCGTCGTGCATTTGTTCAAATTAGTCGAGCTAAAGTTTATTTATATTTTTTTTTTATCATTATTATTAGTTCTCCTAGCTTCCAGGAGTGGCGCCCAACACAAGTTTTTTTTTTTAATCTCGACGTTACCCCTTTTTGTTGATAAGACACAATTAGGAAATTTATATTAGAATATATATATATATATAATATTAGGGGTGTGAAAAGTCTAATTTTCAAATTCGAATCCAACACGAATCAAGTATAATAAAAAATGTTTTAAAGGAAACCTTAAACATTCACAAAACCAAGCTGAAAACAATGATAGTAACCTGTATATTTTGTGGTAGCTACATTTATTATTCCGACTAAAGTCACACACAACAAACTTTTTCTCACGACATTTTTCAAAATTAAACTTAAATACTATACAGACAACTTAATATTAATTTTTAAGTACGAACACATTTATAAAAAGTTTGACATAAAAGTAAGTAAATATCATTAAGGTTAACTAATTCAACACTATTAATTTGTTCACATATATAATAAACCAAAGACTTGCTTAAAATAGATATTAGATGAAAAATTTAAAATACAAGTTTAAATAACTAAATCTTGGAAACAAAGTGTGAAAGACATGTCATAGATAAGGGATAGTATAGATCGATATCTCCCATGTATCGAGTATGAACAGTTTTCAGCGCTAGCGGTGGTTGTTGGTGGTTATTAACGTCAAACCTGCCCGTTGGCGGCACATTTAAATGTATTGTTGAAATTTTTCTGCTCGTTATAATTTCTTTCATTTTACTAACTAAAACCAGGGATATATATATATATATATATATATATATATATATACATATATATAATTTTAGATATTTTTTATATATAATTTTTTATATTTAAAACATTAGCCAAACTCCCCCAGGACTATCAGATCCTGACACGGTATTAGGAAAGGAAAACAATAACTCTATTAGTAAATAATGAAAATATCATATAAGAAGAAAACAATAGAAATTGATTAGGAAATACACTAAAGTTAATTAATTTCATAATTAATCAAAATGATCAGAAAATTACGTTACATTATACTATGTTTCAAAATGCAAACAAAAATAAGAAACGTTACCTCGATGATTACAAAATAATTACTACTATCCCCAAATTCAAAACAATTTACATATAACTCGTTCATCTCTAAGTCAATTATAAATTTTGGCTATCTAAAGATTTAATTCTCGAAAAGACTCTAACGCCCAAGTGGTGACAGACCAAATATAAAGCCTCATTTCAAATTTAACGATCAAGTAAAAATCAATAGATTTAGATAATTGAAAAATTACAACATCTAATATGGCTAACACTAAGAGTTAAAAATAAATCAGAGCCTAATAAATAAATCGCCATAATTACGATTCTGATGAAAATATAATATATAAATGTTTTATCCTGACATTGTCTAAGTCCAGGACAATGTTCCTTAGTCAATCTTTGAGATCAAATTTTAATTTTAGCATACACGCACATCACAATATATAGTGGGTTTCGTCGCAATAGAATAAAGGTGGGAAACTGAACACACGATCGATGACGTCAATGCGACTTTGGAAGATCACGTAGACCCTTTGTTGTCAAGGCTCCATCCGACTTCCAAACCATATCTTCAATACATTATGTTTTGAAAGTAGTTCATCTTTCTACCATCAGAGGGCAGGTGAATAGTCATTCTCTAGTCGTGTCCAATATTTGCCGGCCCATTACGTGTTAGTTGACCAGGACGGAGTGGACTACATCTTGTTGGAACATCGTAGCTCACTCGGCCCACTCGTCAATTTAGGATGATAGATGTAGGACAGTCTTGGTGGTTGCTAGTTTCAGAAGATTCAATCGGTAAGTACACGAACACTTTTATTATGTTGAAATTGATTATGTAGATAAAATATTATTGTTCAGAATAGTTTTATTATGTCGTACCAACCTACGTGAACTACAATAGAGAATAATACTATTGTAGGGATTCTATTAGTGTCGGTATAATTGGAGCGGGAAGTATGAATTACAAAAAGCTATGCGTAAATGTCAGCATGGGGGCGAGTCCTATTGTAACATAATATAATGTAATGTTACAGTAGTATCACCGGAACGAACCTTTGGTGAGCGAATAGCAAAGTTACTATGTGTAAATTCTAACTATTGAAGTTAATTAGTTGTCCCTTAATTAACGATAGCAAACCCTGTATAGAAACCTGTTATATTACAGCGTGAACTGTCAAATTACATTACAGTCTAACTTGTTAAAAAGCGAGTTCTATTCTGCCAAATACATATTGTGAACATAACATTACAAAAGACAGTCACAGATAACAAGTCCTTGGGATCACACCTCTGATGCACAACTTGTTCTTGGATAGAGAGTGTAGTTCCTCACATAGCCGCAGGGCGCTATCATCACATCTTCCCTCTAAAGATCGAGACGGTCTACGGGTTTCCTGGACCGTTGGCTTCTTCGAGCGGGAGTAGACGACTTGGGAGAAGAATCATCAAGTTGGGGTACTTCATGTGCCACCTCTGAAGGTGTTGGGTGAACTGGTAGACTTGAATCTCTTCTTGGAGATGATGAGCTGTTATTTGGCAACTCCTCCGGCTCTTGCTGGGCCCGAGGACCATTTCCATGAAGGGGCTGGAGAGACTTTCGATTCCTTCTAAATTGCCCGTCCTTTGTTTGGATTATATACGACCGAGGTGTATCAGGTTTCTTCACTATGGTACCTTCCTGGTTCCGGTCGGTGATATAGACTTTTGTTCCAGGGTTCAAATTTGTGGGTGGCCTAATCCCATGGTGACGATCATAGTTCTCTTGTTGTTTCGACAGTCTGTGTTCTTCTCTGCGGAACAGCTGGTCCAAATTAACGGCGAGGGAATGAGGTTACTCGGCAATGTTGGTATAAACCCCCTAAGTTTCCTCACCATCAAGAGTTCAGCAGGGCTATAGCCAGATTCTAGAGGTGTGGAGCGCAGCATAAGTAGGGCTCTGTATGAGTCCTCGCTCTTTTCAACATGATTTTTAAAATTCTTTACTTCAGACTATATAAAGCGGTGGGAGGTAGGAGCGGTGAAAGGAGTCTCAACAAAAATCACTCTTAAAAAAATGACACTTTAATTCGCTCGCTCTTGTGTAACGGTGGTTCGCCATGGTGGGTCACTACTAAAAAACAGCTCCACAGACACAGACAAAAGGCATGCTCCGATGCTTCCAGAAGGGGAGCACGAGAGCAAGTTCCAACACGTACCGACCAATTGGTCACACCGTGTGGTTCGCAAAAAAAATTAAAAACGGGTTGTCGCGTTTTGCGAAGTTCTGAAACAAAAAACAGATATTACATAATATTAGTAATATTGGGGGTGAAAAAGGGGGGATATGAAATTGAGAAACCGACTAAGGGTTTTTAGAGTTACGTGCGGAGACACTACTCTATGGGGGGCTGGGTGAGAGCCTCCCAAACCACTGTTGACACATCTCGCTTATCCGAGCAGGGCTTTGGGGCGTCTATGACACCCACCAGGGTCGATGACGTAGTTTCCAAGCCCCTGGATAAGAGGATTGGTGGCACCGGGAAGTCTGGCGTAGAAGGACTGCGCCAGTTTCCGGAAGTGGTCCTTGATGGTAGGCATATCCAGGTCGCGATGAAGAGTCTCATTCCGGACATACCAAGGTGCGCCCACAATGATCCTCAGACATACGCTCTGGAACGCCTGCATCCTCCTCATATACGTGTCCGCCAGGTGACCCCAAGCGGGACACGCATAGTCGAGGATCGGCCTGAGCAGCTGCTTGTACAGCGTCAGACCGTTCCTTGTAGACAGGGCGCTACGCCTGTTAAGCAGTGGGCCTAGGACTCCCAGCCTTTGCCTCGCCTTGTTGAGTCTTTCGTTGCAGTGTCGTTTCCAGGTCAGTTTTGTGTCCAGCGTAAGTCCCAGGTACTTAACACTGTCCGCCCATCTGATCTGTTCTCCGAACAGCTGGAGTGGGGCCGGCCTGTAGTACTTTCTTTTCCATGTGAAGAGCATTGCAGTGCTCTTCTACACGTTAATACTTGTTCTCCAGGTAGTCAGCCACCCCTCCAACTGCGTCAGGTGCGTCTGGAGTCGCCTCTCCACCAGCTGCCCTCGCCACGACTCCGCTACTAGAGCCGTGTCGTCCGCATACAGAGCCAACTCGGTGCCTGGGGATTTTGGAATGTCGTTCACATAAAGACTGAAGAGCAGCGGGCCCACCATGGAACCCTGCGGCACTCCAGCCCGGATGCTTCTGACTTGGGATGTGGCGTTCCCAAAGGTAGTGGAAAAGGTGCGATGGGAAAGATAAGATTGAACAACCTTAACTAGGTAGAAGGGCAGGTTCAGGGAGAGGAGTTTGAAAAGGAGACCCTCGTGCCAAACACGGTCGAAGGCCTTTGCCACGTCAAGAAAGACAGCACCAGTCAGCCTATTGATGTTGAAGTTCCTCGTGACCTGTTCCACGAGCCGGACAAGTTGATGAGACGTAGCGTGTCCCACCCGAAAGCCGAACTGCTCGTCCACCAAGATGCCCCCTCGCGAACATGTCGGGTCAGTCTCGTCAGTATTAGTCTCTCGAACAGTTTGCCCAGACAGTCGAGCAAGCTGATCGGTCGGTAGGACGAAGCTAGGGCAGGGTCCTTACCCGGTTTATGAAAACAGAGGACGTTGGCATGCTTCCAGAGCTCGGGGAAGTGACTCAGGAACAGGACGGCGTTGAATAACTCCACAAGGAAGTTAATCGCCTCCAAGGGCAGCTTTCTGAGGACCGCGTTACTGATACCGTCGGATCAGGGGGCCTTGTTTTGTCTTAGAGCGGCTATCGCCCGTGACATTTCTGTCACCTCCGTGGGTTCGGGTTCATCCAAGGGTCTGTACGAGACCGCGCTGATGACCTGCGCCACGTGCGCAACGTGCACCGGGTCTGACGGGTTGTCAGTCGGTACAAATTGCGCCTCTAAGTGCTCAGCGAGAGCATCGGCCTTCTCCTGGTCGGAGTTGGCCACCCCGTTGCAATTCACAATAGGCGGCCTTGGTGCGGGGACCCGCATCAAGTTCCTCGTCATTTGCCACAAGGACCTGTCCTGCACGCAAGGCTCTCAATCTTGTCCTCCCAGACACTGTTCCGGTATTCTCGGACCATCTCCCGAACCGCATGGACTTTGCCAGTTGGCCTTGTCTACCGGGTCCCTCGAGATTTGCCAAGCCTTCCTCAGCCGATTTTTCTCCGGACCTGCCTGAGGATAGAATCGGGCAAAGAAGCCTGTGGCGCCCTCTTAGGACGGTGCCTCGGCGTCGAAACTTCGAGCGACCCCTTGATGGCGGAAGTTATGAACTCCGCACCGCGATCGATTTCTGCTGCTGTTCGAAAGGTAGGGGCGGGTCCCAACCTCTCTCTCAACACATTCGTAAACCTGTCCCAGTCAATGCGCTTTAGGTCGGGTTTTTCGGGGGGGTCTATGAAGGACACCGCGCGTCCTAGGTTCACGAGAACGGGGTTGTGATCCGAGTCTATCTCAGCTAGAGACTTCAGCACTAACCGCCTTCTGATCCCTCTGGAGACAACGAAGTCTAGGACGTCCGGGAGATAGCCGGGATTGAAAGGGAAGTGGGTAGGGGTCGGAGGCCCGGCAGCCACCAGGCCGTGTAGATCTATGACGTCGCGGAGCAATCCGCCGCGAGCGCACATAATCCTAGAGCCCCATGAAGGGTGCTTAGCGTTGAAGTCACCACCGATTAAAACAGGAGTGGTACCTCGAAGCAGCACCTCCATGTCAGCCCTCGTAGCCTGGTCGAACCGGTGGTAGGGAGGGAAGTAGATGGAAATGAGACAAACTGGGCCAGTCGAGGTCACCAGTTGGATAGCCGTTGCTTCCATGTGTTGGAGGGGAGGAAGTGAGACGACGTGGTGGTCAAGGCCCCTTCGGACCAGAACCGCCGTCCCACCCCTTCCCACATCCCCGCTCGGTCACTACGATGGCAGATAAACTCTGCTAACGAGAACCTCATTGCGGAGCGCAAGTGGGTTTCTCCCAGCAGCATTACATCGACACGATGCTTTGCCAAGAAACTTTCAAGCTCAGCCTTCTTCCCCGCGACTCCGTTGGCGTTCCAGAGTGCGACCGTGAGCTCCTTCAGCACTGGTGGTCCTCTATTCGGGTGCACTGCCATGAGAGACCAGGTAGAGGATGATGTGCTCCATGACCAGGTGGCCACGGTTACTCCTCGGAGACTCCTGGACCTTCCTCAAGAGGCTCGATGAAAAGTCCCATGGGTCCAGTCCCGGAATACCCTTGAGTAGCTCAATGCAATTTTTGAGCTTTGCAGCATCATCCTCGGGTGTGGGGGTTACAGGGGTGACAAGGGTGGGAGTTGGGAGTGGAAGGAAAGGGTTGGAAGGGTGTAGGATGGCAGTGTGGGTTGGGATAGGGAGAGGAGCGGTCTCGGGCAGGCCCTCGACCAAAGGGGTAGAACTGGATTCCAACGGTTCAGGTTTGGTGGCTTCGGCAGGTGCCTCGGCCTGAGGTGGAGGGGTATCTCTCTTTGACAGCACACTGGCGAACGATTGTACCAGTGGCTTTGGTGTTGGAGCTGGAGTCACTTTCGCCCTCCGTCCCGCAACGTGCCCCGAGGGCTTCTGGCCTTCACTTAGCCCATCCGTCCTCCCTTCTTGAGGCTTGGAGACCCGCACATTCCCTGCCGCCCTCAAGGACTTGTATGTGGGACAGCCCCACCACGCCGAGGAATGAGCTCCTGAGCAGTGCAGGCACTTCGGGGGAGATCGTCTCTCCTCCAGGCACCCACCCCTCTCGTGGTCACCACCACAGAACCCACACCTAGGGTTAGCGCGGCAATCCCTCCGCACATGACCAAACCGGAAACAGTTCTTGCACTGAACCGGGCTGCCTGGAGACTTGAACTTCTCCACCCTGACGCGGAGCCCGCACAGGACTGATATGGAATACAGCCTTGCGGTGTGCTCTCCGGGCGTCAGAGAGACAACGAAGTTCGGCAACCGCTGCCTTTCTCCGGTCTTCTGATCCCGCTTCCATTGGGAGAGCATCTGCGTGATGGATTTCACGGGGAAACCCATCTCCACTAGCTCCTCCTGGATGTCGTCAGGGTTTGTCCGTGTCAGGAGTCCCTTCACCACGACCCTGACCAGTCGCTCCCGTCCCAGCTCGTAGGACCAATGCTGGATCCCCAAGCTCGGCAAGAACTTCTGGAGGGCGCGGTAATCCTCCTCCGACCCGCACTGGAGGCGCACTCGGTCCCCTGGCTGCCTGACCGCCTCCACAGGCTCTCGAACCTTGGACCGGATGGCCCTCGCCAACTTGGAGTAGCCCTCCACATCACACAATATGATGGGAGGGATCTTCCCCTTCGCTTTGCCAGCCGGCCCAGAGCCACTAGTACCAGGCTGGGGTGAGACACGGCTTGCGTTGTTACCCGCAGGTTTCCGCCGCTTACCACCTTTACCCAGCGCTGGCGCACCCTGGCCCGGGCCACCGCTGGCCTCGCTCTCATCACCAGAGCTGCCGCCTAAATGATTAGGGTTGCCCTCCAGCAGCTTCCTGGTGTTGCCGGCCTTCCCCCTTCGGCGGGGTCTTACGGTCCGAAATCCTTCAGACTTATCATCGGACCCCTGGCTCGACTCATCACGCATCAACGGGAGGTCTGGTCCTGAAGACAGTCCCTCCACGTCCACGGACTCGCACGAGCTGTCAACACGCGCGAAGCGTGCGACCCGGTCTTCCGAGTCTGAAGAAAATTCAGCCGGGCGTTTCATACCTACCGACACCCCTTGGCGGGAGGTGTCGGAGTTGACGCGGATTTTTGAGACCCTTGCATTAGCGCTTGCGTCAGTGCCGTTTGCAGCGGTCTTTACTGGCGGAGGACGGCTAGGCTCCCCCTGGTCAGGGCTTACTTTGGCACCGTTAGATTTCCACCCATCGTGCTGGCGGGAGCTTTCGCCATCTTCCCCGGTTTGCGGGCTGTCGGCCCTAAAAAGGGCCTCTAGCACTTTTTGGCCATCAGCGGCACGCTCACCTCCTGTAGTCGGAGGGGCCCCGCTGGGCTCGCCCGCATCGGCATTACTGCCGACGCTTTGAAGGGGGCCAGCACTGTCTTTCAAGCCGAGGCCCGAGGGTGCAGTGCCGGAAGCCCGGCGGATCTGCCAGCGGCACGCGCGCCTCCGGTAGCTGGAGGGGCCCCGCTGGCTTCACCTTGGCCATCTGCGCCCACCTCGCCGGTAGTTGGCGAGGTCACGCTGGCCGAGTTGTTGGCACTAATAAGGGCCGATTCGTCACCCGGGGGCGACTCTAGCTCACCTCGGCCAGCGGCACGCTCGGCTCCGGGAATTGGAGCGGCCCCGCTGACTTCGGCAGCTATCTCAGGCTTGTTGCCCCTCGAAGGGGCAGCTGCCTCTAAAGCACCCACCTTCGGGCTTGTGGCGGACCACTTGCCACCCTGCACGAGCTCCTTCCTGACCGGAGGAGCCTTCAGTCCCCGCAAGCGGAAACTTCCAACTTCCCCAGAAAGGACGGGCAGCACAAGCCTGCCGTTGACGGCGGATCCCCCGCCACTCGCCGCCAACTTCTTCTTGCCCGGGGTCGGTCGCTTCCCGGGACCGGGGTTCTTCCTCGCCTCATCCGGCGGTCTTCTCCCGACACCAATGCCAACACCTTTCTTCACCTTCAACGCAGGCTCCATCCGAAGACACGATCCGTAGAATAGCAGACGCCAAAGATGCTCAGAAAGCCAGGAACACGTAAGGGAGGCAGGACGACACCTGGCACTCCCATGAAATATAGCGAGCGCTGGCGCTGGGTACTGAGGTGGGGTCGCCACGGACGGCTTAGAGAACATGGACTGTGGGCCGGTCCAAGCAGTAGGGGGAGGGGGTCCAGGCAGTAGAGAGGGAGGGTGGAGCGGCCGGTGCAAGTGAGGAGGAAAGATACAAGACTGATTGAACAGTGAGGCACATCAATTCTTCCTTCTTCATTTATCATTCTAACTTCTGGTCTTTTTTTCTTCTAACGTTTCTTACTTGGCTATATAACAATTTCCTTCTTACTTCTAGGTACCTTTCCAGCATTTCCGTTCATTTTTGCATCCAATACTTCCTGGCTTCCTGTATATCTCGTTAGGCTTTTCCTTCTCTCTATATTATTTTTCTGATGCCTATTCTTAAAACGCCCTTTGAATGCTTTATTCTTCTCCTCTACTGCTTACTTCAACCTGTCATTTCACTTCCTCTTATTATGTGTCTTCCCACATACCTCTTCTGCCACGCCCACTAGACTGTCCTTAAACCTTTCCCATTCAATCTCTACACTTCGAATATCATCCTTTGGTATTAAGCATTTTGCTTAATTTAGATACAGCTTTTTTTTTATATCATATAAACCCGTATTCTTCTTTCTTGTCTTACTATCTTTCTCCTACATTCCCATCCCTTTGTGTCTGCCACCAACAACCTGTGGTCACTTTTAAGGAAATACTTGAAATTACGGTATTTTCGGGAACTCGACACGCACACACAGTTGTCCAATGTCATGTGGAACAGTCATGCTGGGGTGTTTATCAAGTGCTGTGTTTGTTAGTTTTCCATTACAGTAACGTGACATTCGAATCAATACAATAATGAATATTACACATACTGCTATGTATATACACCATTATATTAACATGTAATATATTGTATTGTACATACATTCATGTTAATGTACTGTAAAATATTACAGTACAGTACAACTATATCTATAATATTCAATACTGTACTGTGATTTATCTTTGTGTAGTAAACATGCATCTTATGCAAGTTAATTTCTAAAACTCGACACCATCTCAGTCCACAAGTCTCTACTGTAACTTGATATTTAAGGTCTGCCTTTTGCATTTCTTTAACCATGAAAAAGTAGTCTATAATCGATTTTTGCTTCCCATCCCCAACTGTATCTAATGATCTTGTGGCTCTATCTTTCCTTCTTCTACCAGCTGTTTGACACTTTCATTTTATTTCTTGCACAACAGCTTTCTACCCTACTCGTTTCTATCTTTCCATCCTTCTTTCCCTGATACCTCCTCAAACCCACCTTTCTCTCTTCCTACTTTTAGGTTAAGATCCCTCTTTATTTCTTACTTGTGTTTCTAGCTATTCCTCAAACTTGCCCTTTTATTCTACTGAGCATCCTTCTTATATCACTTCCACCTTTTTTCCCTATATCAATTATTGCCAATTTTATTCTCCTGTCAGTTGTCCCTACCACCTCCACGTGCGGCCCTTCTTTCACTACAAAGCCTACTCTGTTTGCCATCCAATGCAACATGTAGCCTTTCCTTTAATTCCCTCTTCACTTGGTCTCGCTCAAGCTAAGGGTATCCCCTCTCTTCTCATTTATCATGTACACAATCTCCTCTACTCTTAATGTTTAGAATCCCTATTCATAGCTTTTTTTTTTTTTTTCCAAATCCAGCATTTTAGATTATTTTCTCAAAATCTTTGGTTTAATACAACCACCAGCTTACTATGCCTTTTGTGGCCTACACTCGAGTAGCTAGAGTGCCCGTTATAGGTCTTTAGGCTGACTTTTTTTTTGTAACCTTCCCTAGCTAAGGCTGCTGATGATGACTTAGCTCATCGTCACCAACACTCACACGCCCAGCTGGGACCCAACTGGCCAGATCCTGTTCCAAGCGTGTTGGTTTTGGCCCTGAATAGTCTATTAATTACAGAAGAGTATTTAGGTATTTGGCACATCTAGGCAATAATCCATGCAAAGATTTACATAAAAATATACTAACCATTTAGAACATATTTTAAGCTTAATCTTTATTTTTATGTACGAGCCAGATTCTAAATCACATTCTAGTTAAAGATATTTAAGTACCTCCTGTTAGGACAGTTTTTTTTATACATTTTATTGTGTTTCATATATTTGAATAATCTCACTAAGGAAAACCTCTGTTTTGCAGTAAATTTGGTTACCATTATTCCCCATGAAATTCTTATTCAAATCAATGGTGAAAAATAATATTCGATTTATATTTTAGACGGCAATATTAGGATAATCTGAAGTTTAAAAATTATATTGCTAATTTTCTAGAGTTTTTACTCACTTACCTAACCTAACCTAACCTAACAATCTCCACTAAACCCAAGAATGTCATATAGTTAAGAGTTATTGACTCATAGTAAAAGAGAAAGCGGGGAGTTTTGCACCAGCTATAAGCGGTTTCCCTAGAATAGGGGATGTTTTGACTCTGCTTTAATCGTTTCTGTGTGACAGTGCCATCATGTGACGCCCAGCATTGATGGGGTAAGGTTTATGTTGCTTGTCCTAATCTGGCACCTTTGACTCTCAGTGACAGTTGCTAATTGTCATCTGACAAGTGTAAATTGCGGTATTTTTACGAAGTCTAAGCGTAAAACCTACACAAGTTTAACCATAAACAAGAAAGTTGAAGTGATCAGAGAAGTATAAAGAGTGAAACAGAAGTGTGATATCACAAAATAATATTGAATACAGCCAAACATTTAATTTAAGTACAAAAAACTGATAAATTTAGCATTTTTGTGTGTTAAGTTAGTTTTTACAAGTTTTCATTTTGAGTTTTTTTTTATTTGTGTACAGTTTAAATACCCATTGGTTAATTCGAATTTTGGATATTTCAATTATTTTTTTAGAGATCCCCTGGACTTTGAATTATAAAGGTTCTACTGTAGTTGGAAGAAGGTACAAGAAAGATGGATATAAACATATAAAATGGAACAAACAATGAGAAGAAAACAATTTATACTATATTACCATATCATGTTTGTTCTTATACCTTCTTTCAAACATAATATAACTGGGATTATAGAGGTGTGTGAAGGCCACTTTTTAAATGCAAAGCAAAGTTGAAGGCCTATATTAATAATTAATGCACACAGCCTTACTGATAAGCTTAGTAAATTATCAATAAGATTTAATATTTATTTACATCATGGAGTTAATAAAATTATTTTGCAAATTTTATACATGTTTTTTTATCTGCTTTTCTATAATAATAATAATTATAAATTAAATTCTGCTTTCATTTCCAAATTTCCATATCAGCCACTTTGGAAAAAAAAAAGTGAAGCTATGAAAAACTTGTGATAAAATGCACTTGTAAATTTGTCACAGATAATTCCAAAGAGATAGAATATTAAGGACGTAACATTAGATGAGAGCTGGGATGATAGCACAAATAAAGCTATTTCTCTGCTTCATACCAGTGACCTTTCTTTATAGGTATTTTTATTTTTTACAAAATTATGTTGACGATAGTGAATACAATATATTAATATTTACTTAGCCTTTTTTTTATCCATACTTAAGCTATGGTAGTTAAATTACTAGCCGGTTTTAAAGTTCTGTTTAGTAACGGTTTTAAAATAATCAAATATTGAAATATGTAATATTTAGTGAGATAAAATTAAATCGTTTGATAATTTATCAAAGTTTTATCCTTCCTTCAAAATTTTTCGAATATGCAAAGGTTATTGTAGATGTGGAAGGAGATTTGACCTTTGACTCCAACTTCAACTTTACGAAGCTTCATACACCATTATGGGACTAAGAATACTTTTTTATTAAGATACAAAAGACTACATTTTTTTTACAAAATAAATAAAAATTCAGACAATGGTATACTTGAAAAAAATCTTTATTAAAAGTCGTCTACATAATAATCTTACAACTTTTCAAAATATCTCTTAAATAGATTTTCAGCTAAACAAAGCCAATGAATGAATTTTCAAAGGGAAAACACAGACTATTCCCCCATTACAATGTTTAAGAACATACACAAACAATCCAATTTTCATAGGAAGACAGTTAAGAGTTACTAGATCTACTTTAACCTATTTATTAAGTCATGTTATCTGCAGATGTCACTAACGATAGATATTATCAATACCTATAAAATAACACTATTAATATAGTAAAATGTTATCAATATTGACCACAAAATATATATATTTTTTAACTGTCCTTCCTATAAAAATTTGACTATGTATTTTATGTAAATATAAGTTTGTAAAAACTAAATAGCTAAAAAAAAGATTATAATAGTTGTATTAAGGATTGCAGTATTTTTGGCTGAGTCCAATCTAAATCAATGTCTATTATCGATTAAATTATACAATACTCAGGAGTGCAATTCTTACATGGTTTCATATTCAAAAGTATAATATTATTTTCCTAGGATTCAAGATTAATTTAGTAAAATTACATGAAGTCCATGGTATTTACATTAAAAGAAATTAAATACAAGAACCATGTTATAGAGTTTATTCATTAACATAAAACGTAATATACAATGATAGCCAATATAAAGTATACCTACAGCTTTAATGTTATTTATACCTTACAATAATCTTACTTCTCAATGAGGATGTGTTCCACGAGATCTCTACTGTTGACATGCCGTGTCAAGGGTCAAATGAAATTATACGGTCTAATTTTCTTAGGACGAACCTTACGACAGTTGTAAAAATAACTAGATATACTTTCACATGTAATCTGCAGCTGTCAATTTTGATAGATAATATCAATGCTTATAAAATAGTACTAGTAATATAGTAAATAAATCAACTTATAAATTATCATTGTTGACCACAAAAAAAAAAAGTATATTTCTACATTTTCTAAAAGCTTCTTTCAACCAAAATCCTACCATTTCACACATCTGATGTTTTCTCTCAATTAAAGAAAGGTTTGAGAAATATTTTTTTCTTTTGCAGAGTCCACACCATTTCCTCTGCATTCTACAATGAAAGGAACCATAAGGGATCACTTGTGGTGAAAGTTATTTATATGAAAGTAATTTACTTAATATTGCTTTGCAAGCAAGGGTAATAAATAGGGTGCGTTGTTCTTTTGAAACGGGTATGAATACTTGGACAATAAAAACTTCTTCTCTTTCAAGTAAACTGAGGATATGTCAAGAATGCAGACACGGCACATGCCCAGTTTGTCAGAGCTTACAATTTAATGTTAAGAGTTCTTTATATTGAAGAGTTATTGTTGAATTAATCATGAAATGTTTTTAACATCAGTGAGTGACTTAATTTAATTTTTCATGATAACATTTCTTTTAACAATTGGATCCATTTTGTACAACTCATCCTGACAATATTTCACAAAGGATTGAGAAAGCACTGATTCATTAACAAATACAATTACAAGCAATGCAGTGATGTCAAATCTAAGTAAACATGATGAGCCCACACCTCTCATACAGACAATTTGAATTTCTTATCAAAACATATTAAGATTTTTTTTTTTTACATGGCTTTAAAATATAATTACAATAAAATATTTATAAAGTAATAATAAAACTAATTAAAGCACAAGTTTTACTTGTTTAGTAATGTAAAATGAAAGAAAATATACAAAAATAAATACGCAGAAATTGATTTACCTCTTATCATCATTTAAAAATGAGTGATTTTAGTAAATATATTAAACAGAAATATTTACGTCATGTTTTAACTATCCAGTCACACACAAATTTAACAAACCTGTTAATATTGCAGATTGTGTTTAATCCTGATTTCAGTGAACATAAAAATCCCTCCATGGCCATTAATCTCAGTTTTCTAAAACAGAGACACCACCTATTTATTCCAGTAGCTCCAAAATTGTCCTCACGAGGATGAGTCTGACTTGGTCACCGAGGATCGGACCTGAAACCTCTGGATGTGTAGCCACAGATTAAATACACTTTCTTGGACATTTATTAGTTTATAAAAAAATTAAGTTTAAAATAAAAAAGATCAATAGTTCCTGATCACCATTTTTGTTTTACAATAAATAGTTCAAGATTTGGAAGAAAACGATATAAATAACCAAATCATACGTAATATAAATTCTCCAAGGGTTTAAGATTGTGCTGTGCTTTATAAAACTGTATTTCCAAAAACAATAGACTAAATTTAAACCGTTCTGACATTTTCATTTTATATTGGGGTACTTAAACGTTACATTTTTGTACAAACTAAATATAAGTACACGAGTTGCAAACTAACTTAAAAGCCAGTCCACAGGGCATCAACTCATCACTATGAAAAAGAACACTCCAGTTTCTTGACAACGCATAAAATGTACTTGGGACCCTCAACTGTCTTAATAACATGTTTGTATTTAATTAAATAAGAAGTTGAATAATGATATCAAACACCTGTAAACAAAGGAAAAATGGCTCAAAAAGGCTGTATTAAACTAACCATTAAAAGGAGGATAAAAGGGCAAGGCCTATACATTTAATAAGCCCATTATTTTCTGGTGTGTAGGACTTGCCCTTCTATCCTCTTTCAATGGTTGGTTTTGTATTAAAAGTATCTAAATAAAAGGCATTTTTTGGCTAAAAATGGTAGACAAATCTTCTCATACTTAAGTGGATTGAATAATTAGGGCTAAATTTCAACTTATTAAATTTTAAAATTTACCTTTGTCATAAAAGCCAGAACAAACACATATTTAACTTATCTACCAATGGTCTTCGTGGAGGGAACTGTTTTTCTAGACAGTAAACTTTTTACTATATGAATATTAAGAAAATTAATTATGAGAGTGCAGTTGGTATTTTTACTGACAATTTCAGGCAAATATCAATGTCGTCTGCTAATAAAATAAATGTGTGATATCATTAATTCTCAATAAAAATCTACATAATTGACTATTATTCGCATGTAAAAAGCCAAAAAATCAATTTCGCATGTGTGCAACACATTGAAAAAATGCTACAATGAACTAAAAAACAATTTTATAGATAATTTTAAAATTAAAAAAACATTTAAACATCAGTAAAGGATGTCTCGCAGTATTTCGATGTCTCTACTAATAACCTGTGCTGAAGCTATCCTTCATACCATCTAAGATAAAGGGTTTAATAATTATAGTGGAAAACAATTTTTTTTGGTAGGTATGAATGAAACATGGGAGGTGTGCGTTGGCTTTAATGTATATAATTTTTCCTTACCTATAGGCAAACAGATTTACTTGCTTTTCTGTACTTAAACGGTTTCTAAAATAAATAAGAAACAACTCTCCTTAGCATGATTCTGCTATTTTTATTTAACAACTCCCCTTCAAATTCAAATTAATATATAAATAAAAAGCAATAATACTTATCTTCATTCTTAGTAAACTGTTTTGAAAACTATACATTATCTATAACTCAAATCAAACAAAACTAGAAAAAAAGATAAAGTTTTAGGCCGTCGAAAATCTCACAACGTGTCTTAAACATGCTTATTAATTATTACTGTATTGACGAGGGTAATAAGCCACATTTTCCCCCCAAAAACAGTCTGTATAAGTCCTTTGTGAAGCCTATTTTCACACTCTTGGGAAATAATTAAAAATGTGTTAATTATGAGGACTGAAGATATATTGAAATAGTTATTACTACAATTACCGCCCTAAACAAGGTTAACTATTGTTGCGTGAACATGTTGAATAACTAAATTTAGACATAACATAGCACTAAGGTCCAAAACTTTTTATTCAAATCATAGTTTAAGCATGTATAACCAGGATAATGTTTGATAAGATATATATTTGAAATTTGTGAATAATATTTGCTTCAATCCAAACTCAAAAAGTTGCTTTGCAGGTGTCTACTAACAAATAATAATTCAATATGGCAAACCTGCCAAAAGCTAAAGTCTGCACTTGAGAGAAACAATTATCTTTAGAATAAACATAGAAAAAAAAAGCTATGTTCATAATATAAACAACTGAACAAAGCAGCTAGCAAATTATATTTATTTTATTACACAGAAATTGAATGACCATTATTTATAAACATTATAATTATTATAAGGTTACTAAGAAACTCAAAAGTTAAAAAAACAATTATAATACATAATAGTAAAAACAAATAACACTCCTGATAAGGAAAGGATCTTTAATAGATAAACTTGTTCAGTACACCAAGTGTTTGTTTGAGGTTGTACTACTGACCTATGGCTTCACCCATACATACATACACATACACACGACATGTCACAGGGGTGAAAATGTAAAACTCCACAGTCAGGTGTTCTAACAGCTTGGGCTTGGGTATTACTTTGTAAATTAAGTTATAATAAGCTGTAATAACTTGGGGGAAAGATAAACACATGTGTAAACAATACAAAAAGGTGGTAAGACTGTTAGAATGTGCTTTTTTTTCCAAGGTAGATAATATACAACACTTTTTTCTATTGTTCATATCTCTTTTAAACAGAGTTCCATTCTCTACTAACCAAAATGCAATAAACTTAATTAGAATACTTTTCCCTTTGCCCTCAAGTACCTGTTTATTTTACAATATTATGTACAAGATAAACCTGTGCAAAACTTCAAAATATATAATTCAAATCCAAATCTAAGATTTAATCTAAAATCCAAACATTTTATTGTTAATAAACTTGATCCATTAATAAAATATAATAAGACATTATTTCACTATAGCACCTCCAGTGTAATGTTCACCATTTTTATATTTACCCCTTTGGTCCAAAATTTCAAATAAACTGAAAACATTTTTTGGAAAACAAATCAAATGAAGTATATTTTGTTATTAACAAACCTAAAATCAAATTGAATTATAAGAAAAAGTGAAAATAAATATTTACATGTTGCAATCAACACAATGTTTTTTCCCAAAGCTAAACATAATTATAGTAGTGTAAAAAATATACTGTAAATGTTAAAACTTTAGTACATATCACAACAATTAGATTAATTAAAATTTTATAAAACTCATACAAATGCGATTTAAAAATGTGAAAATAGTGCTTAATCCAAACCAGCTTAGGTCCCAATCAGTTAGGATTAATGAGGTTCTGTTAAATTTGACTTAACCAGAGAAACTTAATACTTTCATAATTTTAGTAAACTTTATTCGTGGTTTTTAACATAATATTTTCACTCTAAAATATTTGCGTCAGTATTAACATTTAGAAAGCTAAGATTCATTTTGGATAGAAAATTGGAAATCTTGGATTTGCGTGGGCTTGGTACAAGAGTAAAGAAAAAGGTTTATGATGGAGTTACAATGTAGTCACTTTAGATCCTTAAAATAATGTGTATGGTTATTTTAAACTTAAGAGTGACACCTGGAAATTACAAATACATTTAAATTATAATCTATTTTTTTACACCTTAAAATAGTTTTTCTTAGTCACTAGATAATGGTAAAACTCACTGGTATACTTTTCAATATCTTATGACAATATTAGTAAATTAACAATTTTATTATAAGAAAAAACTATCGAAAATGAAATTATACACAAGAATAACAAAACATCTGCAACTGGGCAGTCAAATGTTTATGAAGATCTTTTGAGCTATACTCACCTTTATGATAAAATATACAAAAACATGTTTGGATTGGTGGGAAGTCGCTATCTGATTTGAAATGAATGTAGTTTTGTTAATTATTGACTGATTATGAAAATTTTCCCCCTGATATTCTAGGATGTGAGAAAATCTTCTATTGCACCAACATCTTCCATGAGTTTTTGAGAAAAATGGTGGACCAACTGTCTATGGAAGATTGTGACCAGATAGTTTCACGTTTTAAAGCGTGGAAATCTGTCGTCCTTGTACAGTGATAGTGGCGAGGTGTTGTTCCCGGTCAACATTCTACACTTCATTACAACACGATTCGAAACTGCCACACAAAATTAATGACAAATGGATCAGTTGCAGATGCAAGAAGAAGTGGCCAACCGTCGACAATGTGGACCCAGAGAATGTCGCGGTAGTATTCACCCGCGACCCTGGCTAGAAACGCAGGCACCCGAGTGGAATTTTAGTATGCCACAAGGATTTTCATGGATCTGTGAAGAGAAAACTCCTGAATTTGTCTAAATCTATCTATTGTTAATAAAATTATAACCGTTTAAAATCATATAGTGACTTCCCACCCATCCTGTAGTTGGGAGCAATAGGCTTTTGACAGTGAAGGCTTGCCCATTAAAATATGTTTTACTCAACTAATCACTCAGGTAATTTTGTTGGCTGTCCCTCCTATTCAAACCACGACAGTGAAAATTCCTAATTTCGAGATAGTTTTGTTAATTTTAATCCTTATGTATATTTATTTTTATTTAAGGTACAATGTAGGATCTGGATTTATCAAATTGCACAAACTGTGTTTATATTTGACTACTGGCAAATATTATTAATAGAGATTTGTTACAGTATTTGATTTTAAAGAAAGTTCTTTTTCATTGCTATTTTTCTCTCTGTATAAATAGTATGTGATGACCAAAGCAAATGATATATTTGTGTAAAGTGACATTTTGCTAACAACAATGATAATCACATATTAAGGCTTGGACTTTGCTGCTCAAAAAAAGTTAATATTTGGTTTGAATTTATCATAAATACAAGAATAGTTCAAAAACTTATATGAGATTACAGATATCTTCTCGATTTTTGGGCCAAAATTCTTTTTTCTTGTGCAAATCCTGAAATTTTGGGATTTCTGCAAAACCCTAGTAAAAATATTTCACAAATGATTAAACTAGGGAAAAATTTAAACAATTACCTTAATGAATATGGGCATATTGCACAAATAAATGGCCTAATACCCTAAAAATTACAAAAAAATAACAATTTTAATCATGAGTTTATTATTGACTAATGTTCAACAGACATATCTATTGAGTCCATAAAAACTAGAAAACCTTATATGATTATTTACATATGATTTTCTCTGTAGAAAAAAGATGGCAGTCAAAAGAGTTATCCAGTGATATCTAAAAAAAGATCACATGATTTAACTTATGTTCTGAATACTTATAAATGAAACAAATAACTTGAGACAACTTCAAATAAAGGACATGTAAATAGTTAATGTGTAATAGTTATACACACTACAACTTTTTACATCTAACACAAAGTGTTTTGATATCATTTTGCAATGTTTTTAGTGCAGATTTGATAAATAACCAATACATTCTGGTGCAGGGCTTCTTGTTTCATTTATATATAATTTAAAATAATTCTTATCAGCACAAGTGATTCTACATTTTGTTTGATGGACTTTTTTGGAAATAATCAAACAAACTGTTATTTTTGCTTTTTGTTGTACACCGTTGAGGTTTACGTCTATTTTCTATCAAGTTGTCTGACTCTGATGAAACTGACTTTGTTTTTATACCTTTTGGCGTGACCTTTAATTTTTTAGGTTGCAATACTACCTCCATGTCAAACGTTTGAACAAAGTTTTCAAAGGCATCAGTTAAACAATCATCACTGTATTTACCTCCATGTTTTAGACTTGCTGTTTTGACATCTGATACACTAGCAGATTTCTCTTGTAAATTATGGTTTTCATTTTGTTTGGGAATACCATTTTGCTTACATTTTTTTGGTGAATGTAACAACTCTTCAAAATCTTCACAAGGCAAATCATTATTGATAATGTCTCTTTTTTTAAAGTTTGATTTGGGTAATAATATACTTGTTTTGTGTTCCGTGTGACTTGAATTACTTTTTTGGACGGTTTTATTCAAACCATCCGATTTATCTCCATTTAACAAACTACCGAATGTTACTTCAGAGTTTTCTGAAGGACATTCTCTTTCTTCAGGCTTGCACTCATTTATTAATGTAGAAGGCTTATCAGATTTTGAAAGAATTACTTCATTATCAATATCTCTATAAGGAAAATTTCCACTTTTATACTGCATTTTATCTTTATTTGGACTAATAATTTGTTTATCTTTGTCAAAAGAACCATCATTTTCTACTGAAAGCGAAGAAATAATTTTGTTGTTATCTTTGATTACATTATCAGATGAAACTGATGTATTAAAGATTTTGTCTTCTATTGGAAAACAAAGATTGACTACGGCTCTAGATTTTCCATTTAACTTGTTATCTGAGTATGCTCTAAGGTCAAGTAATATTTTACTACTACTAGTTGGACTTTTTGTGCTGTTGGATTGGAGAAATTGAACAGTATCACCTTTTTTTGAGGTTGATGAATTGGAAAATGAAGCGGAGAAACGAGCATTTTGCACTGGTATTTCCGGTGAAGGTGTTATTTTGTTACTGAAAGCTGTCTCTACAACTTCTTCAGATTTGGTCACCACAACTTTATCAGAGCCGGTTTTCACAACGTTATCAGAAATAGTTTCCACAACTTCATCAGACCTGGTCTCCAAAACTTTGTCAGAAATGGTTTCTACAACTTCATCAGAAATGATGTCCACAACTTTGTCAGAAATGGTCTCCAAAACTTCATTAGAAATGGTTTCCACAACTTCGTTAGAAATGGTTTCCACAACTTTGTTAGAAATGGTTTCCACAACTTTGTTAGAAATGGTTTCCACAACTTCGTTAGAAATGGTCTCTAAAACTTCATCAGAATGGCTCACAATTTCTTCAGGTTTGTGTCCCGGTGCCACAGAAGTTGAAACTGACTGAAAAAATATATTAATACTTATATAAGTGGTTTTAAAAATAAAAATACATTAAAAAAAGTAGATTAGCATGTACATGTTTGAATTTTTCAAGAAAGAAAAATACCTACATCACACCTTTCTACCTCAATATATGATATACAAATTAGGACTTAGAAAAGAGTTTTTTTTATCAAATAAACAATATGTGGGAGAAGAGCTAGTCAATAATTTGAGGTTTAATATATCTAGTAACTTTGATTAGTGGTCTGCAAGTACTCAAACTTGTATTAGATTACTTATCTGCAGTATTGTTTGTCTGATGATGAGTGGATAATTAGTCACTCTTCTTTGTGAATATATATATGCAGTTTGGGGGATAAAGAGGGAAGGGGAGGGATAACACAACAAAGAAGGTAGTGTGTGTAAGCTATATTAATATTGTCAAGGTCAGTAAATGAGAAAACAGGTTGTTCAATGGAACACATTATAAACAGGTAGAAAAAATATTTCCCCGTAGAGCAGTGCTTTCCAAACTGGGTGTTGGCTGAAGGTAAATGGGGTGTTTCAGACTGACCAATAGACAAATAAATTTTTTATTTATTTTCAAATATCAACTTGCATAACACAAAGTACATGTCAAATTTGCAGATCAACTGTGTACGAGGGTTGTTCAAAAGGTTCTCCGACTATTTGAATAGCACGCCAAAACGATTTCTTAGAGATGTATGGTAAGTTGTGATTTAGAGCGGAAAGCTTCGCAATTAACATGTTGGTGACCTTATCACTTTATTAAGGCTAGTCATCGCGTTGCATTGTTGTGTTTGCTGTGCCAGTCTTCTGATTTTCGAGATGGCCGAGTTTTACGAGCAGCGTATGAACATTAATTTTGCATAAAACCCAGGAAAACATTTAAGGAAAGTGTATTGATTTGTACAGATGTAGACTGACAGTGTGTTCAATCGACCTTGAATCTTCTGGTAGTAGCGAGTAGCGAACCCTGATTGGCAAAGAGTGAACTAAAAATGGTTTCTGTATTACTATCTCAGTATGTGGTGATCTGGATGTAAATTAATGGAACTAAATTTTTATAATTATTTGAATCTCTACGTATGTATTTTTTAATGTAATTAATTTAACTATAATGTTTTTTCTGTTCTTTTGGTTACTTTTGTTTATATTTAGTTTCATTGTATTTTATAAAGGTCAGCGGTAATAACTATAATGCCATAAGCCTGCATTCTTGTCTCTGATTGGCCTCACCTGACACACAGCTTCCTGTCCGTGGAGGTGACACGATCGTCTTGTTCACTCTCTTTCCGGACCGGATTAACGTGAGACGCTATTTTTTTCTTTTGTTTGGGTTTAATTATAAAGTTCGCAGGTAGTCGCTTTCTTTTCTATTTTTAATATTATGGAGTCAAGTTTTGTGTAGTTTTAATTTCCCAAATTTTACGCTTTAGGTTTATTATTTTGGATCTCTCTTGTAATATTTATGTAATGCTAACCATTATTTACAATGAAACCTTATTTTAGTTTTCTACTATTTAACTGTCATGATCCTTGGTAAAGTTATGATGAATGTGAACCTTTTTCTCTTTTTCATAATAAATTTTAAATATTTCATATTTGTAACCTTTTGTAATGATTTCAAAGATCCCTTTGGATAACCACATGTTGGTGCAAGTCTCCAAATCTTCTCTTTTTGTAATTTAGCATTTTTTTTTTTGTTGCGCTATATTTCAGTCCAGGCGAAGTCTACCATTTTGGTTTGAGACAAAAAAATATCTATATTATAGGTAATTTTAATTTTATTCGTTTTAAATTAATTGCTAAATATGTAATTTTGTAAAAAGGGAACATCTTTCTTTCTTTGGCTTCTAGTTTCTCGGCCAGACCTTTCCTATTCATCGCAAGGAATTCTGTTGTGTACAGGGCCTCGGTCGAATGACTGTGCAGAATGTTGTATTTATAAATGACTGACGTGAGTTGACCTTCTTGGATGGAAATGAGAGAAGGTTATCTCAGGTTGAGACTAGGGGGGTGTCTGGATTTGGTAATATATTGTTGACCAAGTTCCCCATCTACAAAGCTGGGAGGCATTGCAACTATTGGGGAGGGCTCGTATAACTCTAGTACTACAGTATTATGTGTTTGGACATGAAGTGCAGGGTTGTTGTGGTTGGTATCAAAATGATGACCATTCATTCGTTGTCTGAGTGTTCCTGTGGTGATGTCAATGTGTCCAGCAATGCGACAGTTGCATTGTTGCTGGTATATAAGATTTTCTCTCCTCCATTATCTTGCACCATTTTGTTTCTATTCTCCTTTGCGGTACATTTTCCTTCCTTATCTTGTGTTTTGTAGATTTTTTATCCTATTTTAAACTACAATGCCACCTAAATTTTCAAAGTTACCATACCGCCAACATGTTTGAATCAAATGATAGAATTTCATTTGAAGACGCTGACCCAATAACCACCTGGCATTTTTACAGACAATCTCAATCTATGTCGCGCTCCAAAGGGTCTTACCATCCATTTGTCGATATCTGGGATGTCTCCATAGACCAGACCCATCATAGCTCAATTAAGTAACCTCACGTCTTTAATCCTGACATCCACAGTATAATATCAATACTAACAGTTAGCCAACCACCATTTTCAACAACTTAATTCTTTTTGTAAAACCATCTTTTTCATATCCCAGAATCATTCCTAAAATTGATAGTATAATCAATCACTCAGCGAAGAAAATGAACAATATGATCCAGAATCAACCGAAGAGAATCATGCCCTTTGCATCAGAGAACTAGCCACCATGGGGCCACTACCTGCCCCCACACCATCACTCATCAAGCAACACCACTCATAGGAGACAAACCCTCCCTCTCATCTCAAGTCTGCTCTACCCAGACCAACTGCGCATTCTCCTCTTATACATGCAATAGAACAACCACAACAACCAAGTTATGAACCTGTCCGACCAATCCCTTACACTAATTGAAATAGATGTTCTATCCAGGGGCCCAACATTTTCACCGCCAACCAACGTTGATTACTTTGCTCTGGGGGAAGATGTCATTACTTATGCCAGACCATTACCTCCCACTTGAACAATATATGGCTTATGTAACAGAGCCATCATTTCCTAAATCCTTAACTATATACCAAAACCTCAATACTAATGAGGAACACCCCATCAAGGTTTAAAAAAAAACAATGATATAGTATGATCCTCCCTGCTGAAAAAGGATCCACCACAGTGATCCTTAACAAATCCACCTACAATTCATTTACGAGCTAAGTTTACCTGGATGACAGCGCGAAATGTTACTAGAAGTAATCCCTAATATATCAATACGCCAACAGCTGGCATCTATCACTTTGGATGACTGTAATGTAAACGGATGGTAATAAGTAATAGTTAACCACAGTAATGTAGGCCAATATTATTTATATATTTATTTGAGGTCGGACACAAAGTTTATTTTTAGTTTTATTACCCTTAAAAAAATATTAACACCACTTTTACAAAAACTTCTAACGAACATAGCTTCAAAATGGCGACTGACAAATCTAAACCATGTGATTGAACATAACGATAAACAAGTTGGTTACAATGATGCAGACACGCAGTTGATGAAAATATTTTATTCAGTTAAATATTTCAAAGTACGATAAATATATCATAAAAATCATTCATAGTATGTAAAAAAATGACAACAATTTTCTCTTTTCCAAGTAAATACGATGCCTGTATTAAAAGATATTGATGTGTGCAATATATTACACAAAATCAAAAACGTTCCAAACGAAAAATAAGTACTTTT